>CBMN010754577.1:0-10943 GCA_000582825.1 Hordeum pubiflorum
GTTTTGCATCTTCGTTTTGGACCATCTGTTGGAGTTGCCCTTTTTTTTACATCTCCGTTTTGGACCATTTGTTGGAGTTGAGCCTTTTTCGAAGATGTAAAAAATACTTTTTGATGCTCCAAATTTGGACCATCACCGGTTTGGACCGCCATAATTTGGACCATCTATTGAAGATGCTCTTAGCGTTGAGATGCCCTTAGAAATATGCCCGCGTCCCTTTGGGGTACAGGAGTTGGGCATAGAAATGAAGCTGCTACCCCACACACACGCAGTGCCATACGGGCATAATCCACACCCGTCTACTGCAATCATAAAAAATTAAAGGCAGGCAGTACAGGCACTGACGCGTCCATGCACGGTGTTGGATCTCATCTGACCACCCACCGGGATCGACCGTTTGAACTTTGAATCCATCCCCTGGCGTGGCGTTGCGTAATCGGACAGAAGCAAGAGGATAAAAAGGGCGTTTGAATCTTTGGGGCTCCGAGCATAAATACGCCGCTGAACCGCAGTCGATGCGCACCGCCCGCCCACGCACTCAGCGAGCACGTGGGCTCCGACCCGTCGCCACCCCATTCGCCGGCGTCGCTGCCCGCTGTTGGTCGCCCCGCAGCGCAGCAGACGCCTCACGCCTCCCATCTTTCAGCGCGGCACCCCCGTGAGTTCAAAATATCGCTACGGCCTACGGGGCGACCTTGGAAAGTTTCGGTTAAAGCCCACCTCCACTGCCTGCACCCATACCGCCTCTGCCCTGACTCTTCCTCGGGGTCGGTGTTTTTCAAACACTGCGTCCTGCCTGCCTACCGTTGGGGCACAGTACGGTACGGTAGGAGCTCGACAAGTGTGATCTGCGGGTGGCGCGGCGGACGAGATGAGGCTGCTCGGCGCGGCGGACGACGGGAAGATCAACGACGAGGGGATGGCGCTGCGGAAGGCCGAGGAAGCCGGTGAGTTCTCGACTTCCGCGTTCCCATCCTGCCACGCGTTTCGCCTTTTCCGTCGCGATGCTGCGTGCGTGCGTGATCTTCTGCGCTTCCGCCGTTGCGCCGGTGTTTGAGTGGCACTGAGCTGCTGCGGCGGCGGCGGCGCCGGCGAGGACTGGATTGAGTGCTCCGTGAGGACGCTTATAGCTTGCGCTCGCTCCGTCGCCGCATTCGCGCACGAATGCGCCCAGGGACTAGTGGATCAGTAGATGGGAGAGCTTTGTTTATTGCACTAGCGATTGTTCGTAATTACTAGTTGTAGTACACTCGGGCTTGCGCTTGATTTAAGTCGAGATGCATTCAGTGCATGCGATGCGACATTCCGCTTGGTTTAATCGGGAGAACAAATTGATTAACAGCACTACTCTGCAATCACTCGCATGGATTCAACGCCTCAGACTTCCGGTCTCTGTTCGCTCAGCATTCGAAATCCGAATGTAAATCTACATTCAGCATATTATATTATTAGGAAGAGAGGCCAGAGTGCCAGACCATACGATCGTGTTTGTCTGCACGAATCGCGACGCGGAATTAGTAACCTCCCTGACTAATCTGCAGCTGCGCGGAGGTGCGAGGCGGCGCGATGGCTGCGGCAGATGGCGCCGGCGGCGGTCGAGGCCCTGCCGGACAGGCCGTCCGAGGAGAACTTCTGTATGGCCCTGCGCAACGGCCTCATCCTCTGCAAGGTCCTCAACCGCGTCAACCCCGGCACCATCCCCAAGGTACCATCCCTAACACCCCGGTCGATTGGGTTCAGGGAGGGACTCCAAATGCCCAAATGTGCCATGTGTGAGATTTCACGGGGCCAGTGGTCTGGTACATGGGATCTCAGTGCCTATTGTTGCTTCGGCAGGTCGTCGAGAATCCCGTTGATACCGTGCAGTGGTCCGATGGGGCAGCGCAGTCCGCGATCCAGTACTTCGAGAACATGAGGAACTTCCTCGTTGCAGTCAGTGAGATGAATCTCTTGGAATTTGAAGCTTCCGACATTGAGAAGGTACGGCCTTGCCTTCGCATTACCATTGCTCCAAGCTAGTGTTGCCCCCTTGTTCTTGGCACATCATGACAACTATTCATTACACCTTTCAAAACAATTAGTCATTACCAGGAGTATATTGATTTGCTGAATTGTATAGCCCGAAACGATTCACTAAATTTGTTCTCGTTTGCAAGAGTATGGGTCAACGTTTATCACTGGAAATTGTTGGGGCTCTTCTGTTAGTACTCATTTTAACTTCTAAGACCAAATATTCAAGAGTATCTCGGTGAGAAACAAATGGAGCAAATACTATGAAATATCTTCAAACATGGTTCTAGAACTCGTGGACTCAAATTTAGGTTCCTATTTCTTATACCGTGGCCTTTCCTACAGATTTTCATCAAAAGAATATCTTCAGTCAAGCTACCCAATTTTAAAATTTGCTAATACGAATTATGTGATACTGGTAGTTTTGACATTTAGCTTGATATTTTGAACTTGTGGCATCTGAATTCTGTGAACAACATTGACAGGGAGGTTCATCGATGAAAGTTGTCGACTGCATACTCTGTCTCAAAGGATACCACGAGTGGAAACTTTCAGGTGGAATCGGTATATGGCGGTATGGGGCTATTGTTAAAATTGCGCCCTCAAGCAAGAG
Organism: Hordeum pubiflorum; assembly: GCA_000582825.1. Classification (NCBI taxonomy): domain Eukaryota; kingdom Viridiplantae; phylum Streptophyta; class Magnoliopsida; order Poales; family Poaceae; genus Hordeum; species Hordeum pubiflorum. The sequence goes on from CBMN010754577.1 coordinate 2,624, forward strand.
GTTGCCTTCACATTCATCAAGGTTTGGCGGCTCAGCTGATCAGAACCAACAAATGCTGGAATTTGTTCATCTTCTCTCTGAGGTCTCCCTTGAGGAAACCAGAGTTGAAGAATCTCAGCATTCACTTTTCCAGCAGTTTGTTCTTCGAGTTGTGCGGGCATTCCTTCTGGAATGGAGTGAAGCTGACGACTTGCCTTTAGATGATATGGTAGGTATGTTCTACTTATTATTATATATTGTTGATCCCCTTTTGGTACTAGTTTAACTGTTCTCCCCACCAAACAATGCTGAACACCTGTGGATTAAATTATGGTGATTTTTCAGGTCCTTGAAACAATACTTGAGCAAGCCTCTAAAGAATTCACCATTTTGCTTGTGTCCCACCGGAATCAGGTGCGGTATCATATTTGTACTCCTCGGTGTCTTTTCCTTACGATGATGTACACCACCAAATAGGCAACAGGGAGCATTTGCCATTAGCAGTCCTAAAACTAGAAGCTCTGCACCGATGACTGATACCTACATTTCGAACATGTACTATCTAACAGGTCAGATCACTTTTAAGGAAGATGATGAAAGATGAAAGTGGTGTTTGCTCTAAATTGGAGTTGATCGAAGCTATTTCAAAATCTTTGCAATTGCCCTGTGGTAGCCGCAAACACTTGGGTGACGGGGAAGGACTTGAACACCAACAAGAAGAGCTGAAGGTAGGGAATGATGTGCATTTTTGTACTGCTTAACTTGTTAGCTGTCAGTTTATCATGATCAATACCAAGTAACCAACACCATTTCCTTCCCTTATAATATAAACTGCTAGCTGGTGAACTGTCACGCTGCAGGTTAAGTATTTAGTGGCAAGGTTACGTTTTCCTTGCCAGTTCCCTCTTTTTAACATAAATAACAGTAAAAACAATAAAATTACCTACCACTTTTGTACTTCTCTAATGAAAAATATCCTGTTAAAGTTAAAATATAAAGAATTAATTTGCACATCTATTTTATGGACATTATCCATTGTGCTAATTATCATTTTTCTTCTAAACATGAAATATTCAGAAGTTAAAACTATCCTTCAATGAGATGAAGTCTCAAGTAGAATCTACTCGAGCTAAATGGGAGGAAGACTTGACAAGGCTAGGTGAGTAATGGTTTTGGAAGTTTGTCAATCGTTGTGCTCTTTGGTCTCTAAACATTATTCTAATGTTGCAGAAAGCTGTTTTGAGGCTCAGAACCATAATGCTTACCACAAGTTACTGGAGGAAAATCGTAAGCTGTACAATCAAGTCCAAGATCTTAGAGGTGAACCTAAAATGGATTCAAATCAATTTTATTTTCTGTAAGATAAATAGTTACTGACAACTTCAAATATGTTTCTTAGGTAGCATTCGAGTCTACTGTAGAGTGAAACCTTTACCGAAGTCCCAACCTGATCAACGATATACTGTGGATCATATTGGGGAAAACGGGGAGATCATGATTATGAACCCTCAAAAGGAAGGAAAGGATGGACGGAAGATATTCTCTTTCAACAAAATATTTGGACCTAATGTTTCACAATGTACATCATCAAACTTTCTCATTTTGTTTCCCATGTTCCGCAAATCAATTGCATTCCTTCCAGTATTTCCTAAATAATATTTGATGATTCACAAGAAAGTTATGATATTTTTTTGGTTATATAGTTGTTCCAATGATAAAATTACTTGCTGATTTTACATAAAGCCTTACATGATTAATAATTACAAGAATGATATGTTACTTTGGGAAACCATAGAGTAATTTTGTAGGAGATGGTGTACTTCTGATTGCAACTCTTAATGCAATTTCATTTTCTTTGTAACAGCTGAAGTTTATGTTGACACACAACCACTTATAAGATCAGTGATGGACGGCTATAATGTTTGTATATTTGCATATGGTCAAACAGGATCAGGGAAAACCTACACTATGGTAATTCTTCACATTTATTTGCTTTCGAGTTCACGCCATTAAATTTGCGGGGCATGTCAATCGATGTGCAATACTATAACAGAAGGAGTTCCAATAAAAAAATATAATGAGGGGATAAAGATCTTTAATACTGAAAATATGTCCTATTAGAAGTCATTATTTTCGTTACATGCCATGGTTATTTGTTACTTTTTTATGATAATGTATTTGTTTTTTGCATATGTTACTCAGAGTGGTCCAGACATAACAGCAGAGGAGACCTTGGGCGTAAACTACCGATCGCTAAATGATCTGTTTGATATTTCTCAAAACAGATCAGATACCACAACATATGATGTGAAGGTTCAGATGATTGAAATATACAATGAACAAGTGAGAGATCTGTTGATGGCTGATGGTGCAAACAAACGATATCCTTCCATGATTTCCCATAAATGCCTTTTCCATGTTGGCAGTGCGCATATCAAATATATTGCTTTATGCTTACTTTCCTTGCTTCACTGTCAAAACTTTGGTTCCACAAAAATTCCTTCTGGATATTTTTCTTAACCGTACACACATTAGAGATACGTAACAATTCTCATGTAAATGGATTGAACATCCCTGATGCCAATTTAGTGCCTGTGAAGTGCACAAAGGATGTTTTAGACCTGATGAAACTTGGCCACAGAAATCGTGCTGTCGGAGCGACTGCTCTCAATGAACGAAGTAGCCGCTCACACAGGTATTAGTTATATTAAACTAGTTTGATGAACTTTGTCATATAATAAGGTTATACCCTAGTCCTTGCATCATTTGTATAGACCATATCTTCGAACATCTGCGGCATAGCCATAATCACTGCATGTGGTAACTTTGCTTCCCTTCTTCAGTGTGTTGACAGTTCATGTGCAAGGGAAGGAGAGAATTTCTGGTTCAACTTTAAGAGGATGCCTTCACCTGGTGGATCTCGCGGGAAGTGAGAGGGTGGACAAATCCGAGGCCGCCGGAGAACGACTGACTGAAGCCAAGCACATAAACAAATCACTGTCGGCACTTGGTGATGTTATAGCGGCACTAGCACAGAAGAGTTCACACGTTCCATACCGCAACAGCAAGCTAACACAAGTGCTGCAAGATGCCTTAGGTACACAAAATCTCTTGTAAGATTTTTAAACTTGTTTGGTAAAAAATGCCGACATTGTTGATCTTTTGTTTTTGTTTTGATACAGGCGGCCAGGCAAAGACGTTGATGTTTGTGCACGTGAACCCTGAAGAAAATTCTTTTGGTGAAACAATTAGCACTCTCAAGTTCGCCGAGCGCGTGGCCACCATAGAACTTGGCGCGGCCCGTGTTAACAAGGAAGGCGCACAGGTCAAAGACCTCAAGGAAGAGGTATGCACGGCATTGTGACTGTTGTTGAGTTGTGAAACGTAGCAGGCCTTGGAACTTTGTTTTTGATCACTCATGATACGACTTCTGCCTTTGTCAGATTGGTAAGCTAAAATCGGCATTGGAAGATAAGGAACGTGAAGCAGCACAGCTGAGAGATGCCACGAACCGTGGAGCCTCGGAGGCAAGGAGTGCAAGGGCGAGGTCGCCTCTTATTACCACCAGCTTGCGCTTCAAGCCTGAAGCTCGGCAGGACTCCAGCGTCGACACTTGCACAAGCGAGGTACTTTATGGTTTCAAACATTGATTTTCATTCTCACAGAAGGAAAATGGCCTGAATAAACATACGACTTGTTCCGTGCTTGCAGATCAGAAGCTCGTCGTCCGGGAAGCAGAGGAGGTTCCGGTCTCCGCTGTCGGTGCGAGAGCTGGATGACAAGTCACCCGTCATCAGCAGGGAGCTATACTTGAGCGCACGCAAGTTCAAGACCCCGTCTCCTCCGTTGAGAAGCTCCTTCTCCGTCGAGAGATCCGGCGGCACCGCGGCGGCGAAAACCGCGGAGAAGGCCGAAAGCATCGTCGTCGAGTGCACGCCTACGCCGAGGGGGGGCGAGCCGCCTGCAAAGGCATCGCAGGGCAGCCGGTCCAGGAACAACAACACGCCGGCGTCCATCCTGACGGAGCAGAGCCTGCGGAAATTCCGGGACTCGGAGGAGAACCGGAGCGCGAAGCCGACGGTCAGGGAGAGCGTGAGCGTGGTCAAGAACAGGCCTGACAGCGCGACGAAGGGGCGGAGGGAGGAGCAGCAGCAGCAGACGGGGAACGGCGGCGCGGAGTCGGGGAGTAAGGTGGCGAGGTCGGAGGTCAGGGTGAGGAAGAACTGGTCGGACGTGGAGAACGAGCTGGCCAGCAGCGAGCCGGCGTTCCGGAAGGCGGCGAAGAAGCTGCCGCCGCCGGCGGTTCGGCAGTCCCAGAGCATCGATCTCAGGTACGTACCAACAATTCTTCGCTTTCATGTCACGTTGGCAATGCATCACCGGCGGCCTCATTTTGTCAGGGCGTCGGTCCGGGAGGTGGAGGCCGTGACGGAAGGGAAGCTTCGCCGGAGCCGGCCGCCGTACGCCGAGAGGACCAACGTCCCCTTGCCGGAGACGCGCCGCAGCATGTCCCTGCCGCGCGGGAAGCTCGCGCCCGTGTGAAGCTTCGTGGCTTGGTAGCCATTCTTTGATTGTTGTGACGGCGTCGCGTCGGCGTGATGCCACAGGGTCGTGCGGTCCGATCCGCAGACTGGCTTCTACGGCCGGGTAGAAGCATGTGGATCCATCACATCGTTGCTTGACTTCGTTCACTTGTTTGTTGATTGGTTTGTTCTCCGCGGATCTCGCGTGCGTCCTTTGTACTCGCTCCGTAAACTAATATAAGAGTGTTCTCATCGTTGCTTGTACTCGCTCTTATTTACGGATGGAGTACATTGTAAAATGTGGTGATTGCCATTATAATTCGCGACCAGAAATTGAAACCGGTGCTAGAGACATCCAATGTTACTAGGAACGTGTTTGGTTGCCTGCATGAAGTCCAACCAGACCCGCGGAGGAAGAATCTGGTCTGTTTGGTTGCCCGCATACATTGTTGAGTCTGCATCGCACGAAGTTTAAAATACCTCTGGGACTTTCTTGCTGGAACGTTTGAATCGGCAGTTTATAGCGAGCCAGGCCGGCGCGATGCACGTGTGTGGCGGGGGTTGCACGCGAGGCGACACGCTCGAGAAGCCGCGTTGCTTCCCGAAGCGCCGGCAGTTATTACCCTCACATTTCCTCACCGCTCTCTCTCCACTCTCCCTTCTCCCCACTCTCACCGACAGCGGTGGCGGCGTTCAGCAGATCGGAGAACAGCAAGTCGACCTTCAGCCCCTTCACCGACATCCGCAGCAACAGTTCAGCAATGGCGGTAAGCACTTTTTTCCCCTCCTCATGTATTGTTTCGCATTCGATCCGCGTTTAGGTTCGATCCGCATTAGGGGAATGGGGAATCGGGCTAAATGCCATAGGAGTGATCATAACATCGTCACGAGTACCGATGGATTTGAGGTTCCCGATCCGGATTGAGTACAAGAGAAATGGGAATTGGGGGGTTAATCTTACACAGTAGTCTCAGATCTTAGCCTCGGTGACCCTGGTGGCGGCTGGAACGGCGGGTGCTCTTGGCCTTGTTCTACTCCTCGAGCTGCACCACCATCTCTTCTTTCTCGTCGGAGTCCAGCTCAATTGGCATGCTTCGATGTCCTGGCTCCGGCGCCCTTACAACCATGGCCACCGCATCTTCTTCTTCCACCTCCATCGCCACTGTTTCTTGTTCCTCCTCCAATGGCCCCACAATCATTGTGGTGAGGTACACTACAACACGATGGTCATGGGGACGCCGGTACTCTCTGTACTTTGCCCACTTTGCCCTCTGCCGAGCGTCGCCGGAGTCGGCCTGATTCATGGCCCAACGAAGTATGTCGAGTGACATAGCGCCCTTTGCTGGGTCAGGAATCATCGTCTTCAACTCCTCTGGTGTCGTCGTCTTCACCCCGGCGTCTGACTCTTTATGCAGGTCTTCCATGCTACTGAAGTTTGAGCAGACTTCCATGGTGTTCTCAAACTTGGTGCGATCACCGAGCGAGCACCCTAGGAAGAAAGCCCTCCATTCAATGCCCCAAGGGAAGGGGTTGGGGATGGGTTTGGTGTTGCTATTGGGTTGGGTTGGGGTTCGAGTTGTTGTTGGAGTTCATGGCGATGGGTAGGAGGAAGAGTGAGAGACAGAGAGGGTTAACTGTGTGAGGTGGTGGGTAAGTGGTACCATCAGGCTGGGTAAATAAAGGGGCTCTGGAGATAGGTTTTAATGGTGATCAACCTTTGACCTTTGTGCTCTTCGCAATGAAGATCGACACTGAGAACAAGGGCAAGGAGGAGCCCCACAACGGCAAGCGCTGGAAATACGACCACTACCATGAGGAGGGTGGGCCAAATCACTTATTCAAGGTGATCATGACCCCATAGCTCGAGGCCATACCAATGCCCCTCGACTTCACGAAGCACTTCACGCCCGTGCCGCAGGAGTTCAAGCTCAAGATGAACAACGACTGTTCATGGAGGGTCACTATCTGGCTGTTGAACGGCAGGGTCACCCTCAATCAGGGTTGGGCCACCTTCGCCGCCGTCCATCAGATCAAGATCGGCTACATGGTGACCTTCAAGTTGCTGACCCCTGACACGCTCAAGGTCATCGTCTTCAATGACGACGACATTAAAGTGGTGACCAAGTGTGGGAGGCACGACGACGCCTTCGTCGTGAACGTCTAGGATAGCCCTTGCTATGCTCCAGCTGGTTTAGTTTAATATCGTACTGCTTTGCTTTCTAACTGATATGTTTATGTGTGGCACTATATTTAAATTGCTTGCTACTCTCTTCTGTTGTGTGTGTTATTCTTGACGCCGATGTGTGCTGGTAACCTCACCACCACGCCAAAGAGGTTACCAGACAACAGGCGTTGCATGCAACCCAACCCCTTGCCTTGTGTTTGCACGTGCACAAGCAGGCAACCAAACACCATGCCTTTTGTTACACCCCATGCAGCCTAGAGGGTATGCGGGCAACCAAACTAGGTACAGGTGTTAGTTTTTTGCCTATTTTACCCAGCTAGACCTTGTTAAGCCAGGCTCCACGGACAAGTCTCGCTCGGGAAGGCTACCAAACACGCCCTAGGTTGCAGCCATATCCATGAACAGAGTTGTGTGCACGTAACCTTTAAAAAAAATGTACCTTACATTAATTAGGAGGAATAAAGTTCTTTTTAAAAATAAGTTCTTATAGTCTTCAGGCTAGAACAACACTAAAGAAAACCATCAGACCTATCACGATAACAAATTAGAGCATCTTCAAGAGGTTTGGAAAAAAGGAACACTCTAATAAGTGGTTATTGGAGCTCTTCCAATAATTGTATTGAGGGTTGGGGTTGTGGTGCTTTCTCATATCCCCACTAAGGGCATTTCCACTCCCAACGCTACAGGAGGGAGCTAGAAAAAAAATCTCGACCGCGTTGCATCATCGATTCCTAGCGTCGGGGATGACATCTACGCAAAATAGAGCAGAGAGCACTTAGCGCCTTTTCTCACACAAGCTGATGCGGAAATCATTGTTTCTGAGCCGTGTTAAGCGTTAGTGGTTAGCGCCTTGCATCCAAAGAGATTGATAAGCACTATCCATTGTACATGCCCTAATTCTCCACTCAATACCCAACCTGACCTACAAGCTATATCTCTCTCTGGCGGTGGCATGGCGGGCATGCGGCATGGGCGATGGCTGCAGCGCATTGACGTGGAAACTATTGGGAGAGGTCAAATTTCCCTAGATATTTGAAGAGATGGAGGAATTTTTTGAGACACTCCAATAATTTTTTGCAAAAGGATTTATTGGAAGAGATGTTGGGATAGGTCAAATTTCCCAAGATATTTGAAGAGGTGGAGTAATTTTTTGGGACACTCCAATAATATTTTGGGAAAATGATTTATTGGAAGATGTTGGGAGAGGTCAAATTTCCATATATATTTAAAGAAATGGAGGAATTTGTTGAGAGACACCAATAATTTTTCGGAAAAAAGGATTTATTGGAAAAGATGTTGGGAGAGGTCAAATTTCCCTAGATATTTGAAGATATGGAGTAATTTGTTGGCATACTCCAATAATTTTTTGGGAAAAGGATTTATTGGAAGATGTTGGGAGAGGTCAAATTTCCCTATATATTTGAAGAGATGGGGGAATTTGTTGAGATACTCAAATAACTTTTGGGGAAAAGGATTTATTGGAAGAGATGTTGGGAGAGGTCAAATTTCCCTAGATATTTGAGGAGATGGAGGAATTTTTTGAGATACTCCAATAATTTATTGGGAAAAGGATTTATTGGAAGAGATGTTGGGAGAGATGAAAACACAATTTCTCCCTAGGTGGTTTTGGTAA
>CBMN010754596.1:0-11039 GCA_000582825.1 Hordeum pubiflorum
GGGGGGGGGGGGGGGGGGGGGCGCTCCGAGTGGCCGGAATCGATGGCGCGAGTAGTGACGTCCCGAGGAAGAAGACGATGCGGGGACGGCAATGCGGTGCCCTCCGGCTCAAGCTCGTGGCCCGAGGAGAAGTAGCGGACGGCAGCGGAGCTGCTGGGCACGTTGGCGGGGCGCGGGGGATTCGGTGGCTACACGGGCGTGCTGGCGACGGCGACGGCCGAAGCGGCCATGGCGGCGGGAGAGAGCAGCGGCGCGAGGGGGAGGGAATGGGGGGTTGCGCTAGGGTTTGCCGTGGGGGTTGCGGGGGCCCTTGTAGGCCTCGGGGAGGTGGCGGATGGCCGCCACGGCGATGGCCTCGGCCGCTGGCCTGCATCGCCATGCCCACGTCTCCTCTGGTGAACAGAGGTAGACGATGGGGGGCTAGGTGGGCTGGGCCGCACGGTTTGACTTAGCCCCAGCTCACCAGTATCCAGGTTTGCTTTTCTTTTATTTTTCTTTTTGTTTTAGTTATTTCTGTTTTTTATTTCTTTCATCACTGAAAGTCTTTTGTAAAATGTGAAAAATGGTCAAATAATTATGTGACAATATTAGGCTCTGCCACAAAAAGTTTGGGGATCATTTGAAAATGTTTGAAATTTTCATAAAGCAAAAGGCATTTAAATAATAGTTTTGGCATGTGTTATAATTGTTTTGGGGCCCTTAATTACTTCAAATGATGTTGGTTTCAATTTGACAAATACTAGGTGAACATTTGTAACCCAAACATGATTTTATTTTTCAGGCTTGTGAATTTCTTATTTCACCTTTTATTTGAATACTGAATTTCAAAAGGAGTTTGAAATGAAATATGAAATCCAATATGATCAAGCACTGTTTAGCAAAATGATTAGCTTAATCTTGATTATTACTGTAGCTTGATTACATGGGTTACTGTAGCTGATAACCAAGGGTGTTACAGACACCTTACATATTTTGACATTTTATATAGTCTTGATTATTGTTGTGAATGCAATGTTTGCCCAATTCAGTTCGTAAAACTGCCATGGCAATTAGTATGCATTTTTGCCATGAGCCCATGACACCTTTAATATTCGTTTTGAACGGGATTTTCATGGAATGCGTATCTAACACGTGACATTTTTTCGAAAATATTTTTTTATCCTTCGCATTCTTTTAATAAAGAATGTCCTATATAACATGGCAAGTTTGAAATATGTTCTCAAATGGTCAGACGACACATTCAGAACATTATGTTTCCCATGAAAAATATCATGGCAACTATTGTGTTGGCATTTCTCTTACAGACAAATGGGGTGGCAAGTTTTCTAGGTGTTACAAAAGGGTCCCATGGCACGTGTAGTTTTTCATGTATGGCAAATTTGCCATGTTTTGGAGCGTTCATAGGGATGAGGGCAGATGCTCGTGTATGTGAGCGACTTCTATTGTACCGTGTTTAATTTTTTTTTTGCCATGTTTTGTATGGGATTTTTATATTTGCTTGTCATGCATAATGACAATTTTCATTTCATGCATCTCCATAGCATGGCAAATTTTATTTTTATACCATTTCAAAATTCTACTTGTGATTTTTTATGTTATGACAAAAAAGTATAGAGCATGGCAAATTTATTAATTATATAATGGTAATTTTATTGAAGGAACCATGCATTTTTAGTTTTAGAGCACGACGATTTTATCATCTAGACCATGACAAATTTGTTAATTATACCATGGTAGTTTTATTGTAGGTCGCGTGGCAACTTTATTATTTTAGGCCATGGCATTTTTAATTAGACCATGGCAATTTTCTCTTCTTTACAACTATTTTTTTTATTTTTTTACCATCACAAAATTATTTGTTGGACCATGATAAACTTAATTTTTTTTGTACGATGGAAAAAATATTTTTGGGGACCATGGTCAATTACTTTTGGAGCATGGCAAATTGGACGAAAAAACCATGGTAAATTCATCTTGTACACCCCGGGAAATTTTATTCTTAACATCCCATGGCAGAAAAAAACATGAGACTATTTCACAATTTTCCTTTCATCTTTTTGCCATCATCTTATGAAACAATGAAAAATTAGGTTCAAATATTTTTGTAAGTTTTCTTGTATATTTTAAAGATATCCATATTTAGCTTGTCATGCATGGCAATTGCACAATTTCAGGTATGGCATTTTAGGTACAAACATCACGGCAACCTTTTTGTGTGCATAACATATTTTAAATTTAGATATGCCAAATTTTAAATCCACTTCCTCTAGGAAAATATTAAGATCTGCCGCATATATAATTGTCAAGTTATGTTCAAATAAATTACCAAGATATGGTTTGCAGTTATGCATTGATAATAAGGTCGTGAAAGTACATAACCGAGCATGGACTCGGGCAATAAAGTCCATTAATATACACACAATTAGTTGGAATATGTCTTCTTCAGGTCAATATTTTCTAAGACTTTCTGTTTCTAGATAAATGTACATTAAATCAAAATCTGCATCGAGGATTAGTAAAAAAATTATGTTTCTTATGAACACGGTTCTCATGTTTTTGATAAGACAAAACGTAAAAAAGGAAACACGTAAAAAATTGGTTGGCCATATATTGAGAAACCGGGAAATTTCCAATGGGCTTCATTATGGGCCTTAATTGATTTGAGACTAACAATTTGGTCCAAATCTAAGCCGTTACGACTACATAAATATGAGGATCCACAAAGATCAATCAGCATATTATTATTTTGTTCTTTAAAATGTTGGAATTCTCCAAGTTATTTATATATGTCTAATTTATGCTTCTATAGATCTTGTCATTAACTCATTTTTCAAATGTGTCATGTACATGATTTTAGGTTTCACTAATAAATGGTTAAATATTCGTTTCCTTCTATTTGTTTCATATTTTTCATCGAACTATTTGCATTTGCAATTTTTTTTGTTAATGATGCTCTTCTAAATTTTGCATTTGCTCTTCTATTGTTAATGATACTATTCTAAAATTTATATCAAATTTGCATAAGAAATTTGCGGCTTGGTATTTTTGGTAAATAAAAAGAACTAGAAAACATAAACAATTCGATTGACCTGATGTTGATAAAAGCAAAATAAAAGGGAAAAAGAAATTAGAACATTACCTTGTTTTAGACATTAGAACATTTACTAACTGTAGGTTTGATGGGCTCCATTATGGGCCTCAACTGATGTAGACTATTAAGTTTAAATCTAAGCCGTTAAAACTGCATAGTTATGCAGGTGAATGAAGATCAACTGTGAAATATTTTGCATTTTTTTTAGTTTTTCTAGTCTTTTACCTTTCTTTCTACTGTGCATTCATATAGTAGGAATACTATATAATAGATGAATATAATAAAATAGATGGATGTAGCAAAATGGTTGTGAATTCGGATAATCTTGAAGTGATTACAACAATGAATGCAGGGGGCTTATCTTCGGGCTTTGTGAGTGCCTTATTTCACGATTGTTATTTCATGACGTTTGATTTCAATCATGTAATTTATGAACACTGTCCTAGAGAGGCTAATGTAGTCGCACATGAAATAGCTAGTCTAGCTAGATCTTCTCCTAGTACTTGGATGGATGATGCCCCTCAGGCAATAATTCCTGTCCTTCTAAATGATGTAATGCTGCTCGTGAATGGATAAAAGAAGATCTTAAAGTTTCAAAAAACAAGAATATATAATAAAAAGGATGGATGTATTATGGACTTCTTCCAGCCTTATTTCATCCATTTTCCTACGTTGGACAGCTTGCAACAACAACAAAAGGACCCTACGGTGGACAGGTAATTTTAGACTTTTGACCATATTGTCCTATCACTTTAGCTCAATTATATCGACGCCGATGTGTAGAGAAGATATTTTACCGCGCTAGTTTGATTCCAGACCTCTGCAGAAATGTTACGAACACAGTTTGGACAACGGGCTTGATTGCAACCGCAGCAAACAATAAACCACGGACAAAACTGCAAATTCAGACGGCCGACTGGATGGGCGACAGTAGAGGCTAGATCCAAAGCAGCTTGACTGACTCTGTCGAGATCTCCAGCAGTCGCCGTTGCGCTCTCCACCTCACGCACATTAATTTCTCCATTCAGTTTCTTCGGTTCGTGAGGGCCACCAGATTTGTGTCCTAGTGCTGTGCCGGCCAAACCATCCCCACTTCGAAAGAAGGCGCCAATCCATGTCACAGTCATAGCGGATCATCACAAGCACAGTTTTGATTGCCGTGTCACGCATGGCAATCTCACATTCTCTCGTTTCCTGAAGCTAGCTCCCAAAAGTGCCCAAAATTTCAGACATCTCAGGTGCAACTCTGAATTTTGTACTACCTACCGCTCTTGTGTCTGGAATTTAGCGTTGGCTGAGTGGAGAATTTGGCTGCCATCGCCCATCGGTGTGATCGCCTCACGCTCAAAACTGCTGGATTCACGTGACATTACAGGCTTGCAGCCAAACGAGATACATGCACCGGCGCTCGGTTCAGATAACCCGAGAACTTGCGCTCGGCCCTTCCCGTAGATCGACGTAGTATGATACAGTGTCGGTAACATTCTTCGTTCACCTTGACGCCTCCTCGACACTTATTACTACACTCAAGATGCATATTTACTGCGCCACTAGTGCTAAGAGCTCTGCGTCTCCATGGATGGACGAGCTCTAGCTAGCTATGCACTCTGCAGTGCCAGTGTACACCTGACCTGCTCTCGTGGGCGGGCGGGCGTACGCCTATGCTAGACCGCGTGCACCACGAAGTTGCCGCTGTCCTCGTCGTCGTCGTCCCACCTGCCGGAGTCCGACACGTTCCTCCTCCGGCTGCCTTTCTTCGCCTCGAGCAGCGGCGCGCCGCCGTCGACGTAGTCCAGCTGGCACGCCTCTGCCGGAGCGGACATCCTGTCGCACCGCATGAGGTGCTGCAGGACCTCCTTCATGGACGGCCGCGCCGGAGGGTTCTCCCCCGTGCAGATCACGCCGAGGGTGAACACGGCCAGGATGTCCTGCATGTTGGCCGGGTCACGGATGTGCTCGTCGACCACGTCGCTGAACGGAGGGCCTTTCTGGTACCGCCGCCATGCCCACTCTGCCAGGCACAAATCGGCACCGCCGTCGTTCGCAACCTTGCCGGTGATCAGCTCCAGCAGAACCACGCCAAAGCTGTAGACGTCGACCTTCTCGTTCACCCTCAGCCTGGAAGCATACTCTGCACAAGTTCACACCAATTAGCACCACAATCAATAATGATTTCTCTCACAAGTTGGAATGGTAACTTAATGAATTTGAGCTTCTCACCTGGGGCCATGTAACCAAACGTGCCGCCGATGGCTGACACGGACTCCAGCTCGCCGGACTTGACAAGCATCCGGGCGAGCCCAAAGTCGGCGATCTTGGCATGGAACTCCGGGTCAAGCAAGATGTTGCTGGACTTGACGTCCCGGTGCACGATCGACTGCGCGGAGTCGTGGTGCATGTAGCTGAGCCCCTTGGCCGAGTCGATGGCGATGGCCAGCCTCGTCGGCCAGTCCAGCGGCGCCGGCGCGCCCTCGCGGTCGAGGTGGTGCAGCCACCGGTCGAGGCTGCCGTTCTCCATGTACTCGTAGACGAGCAGCTTCACGTCCTGGCTGGAGATGCAGCAGAGCAGCTTCACGATGTTGTTGTGCCGGATGTTGCCCAGCACCTTCACCTCCGACTCGAACTCCTTGTCGAGCTTCGCGTCCAGCTTCCTTCCGTTCCAGATCTTCTTCACGGCCACCATTCTGCCACCACCGCCGTGCTCCTCGTCGCCGCCGCCGCCGGCACGGGCAGCTAAGTGGATGCGGTACACCTTCCCGGACCCGCCGCTGCCGATCACATTCTCCTCGCGGATGTTGTTGAGCACATCAGACTCGGTGAAGCGCAGATGGGTGAACTGCGTCATCTTCCAGTCGGTCACCTCATGCTGCTCCTTCCGCCGCCGGAAGAGCAGGCATGCGATGCCCACGCTGCCGACGAGAACAATGCCGGCGAGCATGGAGAAGAGGATGATCAAGCCCCTCGACAGCTCGTCGCGGGTACTGCCGCATTTCGGGAGGTCTACCCCCGAGTCCTTCCCAGCACAGAGCCCGTGGTTGCCGAGGAAGCTGGTCTCGTATGCCGCGCTCTGCAGCGAGAGCGGCACCACGCCGGTGAGCTGGTTTAACGACATGTTGAGCTCGTTGAGTTTCAGGTTGCTGAAGTCCGGCGGTATGACACCGGTGATTTCATTGCCGGTCAAATCAAGGATATTCAGGGATGGAAGCAACCCGATACTGGAAGGTGGAATGGTGCCGGATATCCGGTTGTGGCTCAAGTTGAGAGAATTGAGCTTCTGCAGCAAGTTGACTGATGCTGGTATGGAACCACTCAGCTGGTTGCCTGACATCGACAGATCAGTAAGGTTGGCAAACTTGCTCATGTCGTCCGGTAGCTTGCCGTAGAGCTGGTTGTTCTCCCCCTTGAACACGCTCAGCCCGGTTGCCGATGTTGGGAAGGAGCCAGAGAATTTGTTATTACCCATCTCAATCCGCGAGATGTTCTCAGATAGCTCGGCCGGTAGAGCCCCGGTGAAACCGTTGGTATGTATCATCAGAGTGGTCAGCTTCGGAAATGACCATATCTTCGCCGGGAACTCGCCGGAGAAGCGGTTGTTGTAGAGCATGATGTTGTTCAGCAGGACGCAGTCGCCGAGGTTCTTCGGGAGCTCGCCGGAGAAGTTGTTGTTGAAGACAACGATGTCGTAGAGACTCCCGTTGGCGCAGAGTGACTCCGGGAGCCGGCCGGAGAGGTTGTTGTTGCAGACCTCGAGGTTGCCGAGCGGCGAGTGCTTCCCGAGCTCCGGCGGGAGCTCGCCGGAGAGCTTGTTTTCAAATAGCCGGATGTCACGGAGTTTGGGGAGCGTCGCCATGCTTGCCGGAATGGTGCCGATGAGCTGGTTGGTGTACATGAACAATATGCTCAGGTTCTTGAGGTTACCAATGTCTTCCGGTATTTCTCCGGTGAGCTTGTTCGTCGATACATCAAGCTCCATCAAATTCACGGCCGTGATATTGCGCGGAAGCTCGCCGGTGAGTCCGTTGGTGAACAGGTACAACTGCTCGAGCTTTGGGTGCTGCCAGACCCACGCCGGGATCTCGCCGGTGAGATTGTTCCCCGTCATAGCGAGCATTTGAAGCTTCACGAGGCTCGAGTAAGCCTTCGGGATCTCGCCGGTCATGTTCATGTCGGCCATCCAGAGGTAGGTCAGATTGGTTAGCTTGGCAAACTCGTGCGGCGCAGGCGCCGGCGCGAAAGGGTTCGAGGCAAGCGTCAGCTGCTCAAGGCCGGTGAGGTTGCTTATCTCGGCCGCCGGGTACACCCCGGTGAACTGGTTCGTGTCAAGAATCAGCGACTTCAGCGCCGGTAGCGCCGCTATGGCCGCAGGCACGGCGCCGGAGAAGTGGTTAGCCGACAAATTGAGGCGCTCCATCGCCGGCGACAGCAGGCCGATGTCATCCGGGAGGACCCCGTCGAAGCCGTTGTTGGAGAGGTCGAGGAACCGGAGCCGGGCGCAGCGGTAGAGCGCGGCGCCGGGGAAGGCGCCGGTGAGGTTGTTGTGGGAGAGGTCGAGGAGGGTCAGGTTCGCCAGGTCGCGCACGGACGGCGGCACCTTGCCGCTAATGTTCAGCCTCGGCAAGGATAGCCCCGTGACCACGCGCGGTCCGGCGCCGGCGCCCTCGCAGGCGACGCCGGTCCAGTTGCAGTGGTCGGCGTGGGCGACGGGGTCCCATGACGCGAGCTGCGCGGGGTTTCCCCAGCCGTTCTTGATGGCTAGGAGGGCGGCCTGGTCGCCGGAGGCGGGCTGCGAGCTCGACTCGCCGGCCAGCAGGAGGACGGCGAGGAGCAGGAGGGGGAGGGGATAGGTGTTCGGCATTATTTTAGTCGGAAGTTGCTTGGGCGGCCGGTGAGGTGATGACGGACGGAGTGGTGAGCTGCTGAGGTGGTGGAGTGAGTGACGAGTGGCGATGCGCTCATATACGTGTGAAAAGGCGGGCGGCGCAAGTCAACGAGTCGTCGGTCGTCGGCAGCGTGGGGGCATGCGGTGGGGATGGAATGATTTGGTTAGTCGCCACTTACTGAACGCTCATCGGCTTTGGTTCTGTCTGTCGATCTGCTAGTGATGAACGAGATGCTGTATGTTGCTATTGCATTATTATTATTATTATTATTATTATCTGGTATTAGGTTTATCTTTTTGTTTGTATCTGAGACGATGACTGGCCGGATGGCGTGCGTGATGGATTGTGTAGGGTGCGGTACCGTTAGGAGGGGAGCACTTAAACTAGTCACGTGATGTCAGTCGACAAAAGTTTGGTTAGTCGTGGGTGTATCCACAGGGTGCGTAGTACTGCCTCCGTTCTCGCTTTGTTGTTTCCTTCAAATCTTGTGTCATATTTTGTCTTTAGATTTAACTAACAAAATATAAATTATATGTCACATACAATTGTATTGTTGGATTCATATTTAAAAGAGGTTTTCAATGATACTATTTTGTGGTACATAAATTATTTTTTACAGTTTTGCTGAAGCACATCTAGATGTGACATAGTACACATCTATGTCATATGTCATTGATGTTACGCGGAGATTCATGTGGATACTTTTTCCTTTTTCTTTTTTTCTTTTTATGCTTGATTGCGTCATTTAAATGTGCAATAACTAAGTTTACTAACAAAAGATCAAAGTTTGACCCAAAACAAAAAGGTTGATCCAAAACAAAAGAGAGACTAACAAATCAGGATGGAGGTAGTAGATTACCAAAGAACCTTCTTTTTTTGCGAAAGACCAAAGAACCTTCTTTTGGCAAGTTAACGTAAGTAGTTTGTAGGTGTAGCATCTCTTGCGAGAAAAAACACCCACCAACCCCCTTGTCCTCGCATCGTCCTCCTTGACGGCGACGGAGGAACCCTAGATCACATCATTGCCGCCCTCCCCACCTCGCCACCACAAGAAGAGCGGTCAGCGAAGCCAGCGCCGGCTCCCAGGATGTTTGCGGGCTTGCGACGGGGCGCTCCGATTGGCTCCGGCACCCTCCCATGAGGTGGTGGCGTCTTTACTCCCTTGTGTTGCGGTGATAGCTCCTAGATGGCAGCAGGGACCCCAATAACGGCTCCTAGCGGCGGCTACACCCCTTACGTGTGGTGCTGATGGCCCTGGTTATGAGGGCCCTGGCGGTGCGTGGCAACGCCTGCGCGGGCTTTGGGAGCCCCTGATGCCATCTTCACCATCGATCCATACGACGTTCGATTTCAATCAAGATTATCTAAATACACATAACAATGACACATGAAGTTTGAATTGTTCCAAGTAGAAAACTGTGGCAGATTTTACAGCGGAGGCTAAGTATATCGCCACTTTGGAAGCGGCAGCGAAGGGTGTTTGAAGTAAAGAAGTTCGTCACCGAGCTTGGTATGGTTTCAAGTGCGCTCGAGTCAATACAACACTATTAAGAAATAAAAATAGTGGTGCCATAGTTCAGGCCAAGAAGCCAAGGTCTTGCAAGGAGTTCAGACATATACAAAAAGTCGATTCCACATAGTTTATGAAATTTCGTGGAGCGTGTAGACACAAAGATATGCAATATAAAGATGGATATGAAAATATGAGATCTATTGATGAAGCCTATACCACAAATAAAGCATGAGCAACACTGAAATGCCATTGGTGTTGGGAAACTTATGTAACTAGATTCTTGACTCTAGTGCAAGTGGGAGGCTATAAAATATTCCTAGAGGCAATAATAAAATATTATTACGTTATTTCCATGTTCGTAATTAAGTTTATATTTATGTAGTATAATTACATTAGTTCTTGAATATGAGATTTGGAGGAAAAGCCAATTGCACGTGTGGAAACATAAACACCAATATGATTCTTAGTCATGCCTCAAGACTAGCTCATATATTGATGATGATCTTGTTTTTCTGATCATGAGCATTGCTATAGTAACGAGAATGCTATTAATACTGTGAACACTTTGTTACCAGAAGAATGGTGTTGGATAGACCGAACTTATGTATTACTAAGAGAAAGTTTTGTTGTTAAGTTGTCAGTATTTTCATATAATATGTTAATGTTTACTAAGTTTCTTAGATCATGAGAATATCGTATGCCAACATACCGGATGGTTATTTTGGGGTTACTGAACGTCTCTGTAATTGGATGTGAATAAAAGTAACTTAAGGGTATACCGGAAACGCATGTCTTGGTGGCGATAGTTCAAGACTAAGATTTGCTCCTCTAACGATGAAGAGATACTCTTTGAACCGACTCAGTGTTCCGGTATCATTATCGTCTGGTCAGGCACATGTTATGAAGATCATATGGATACTGAAACTCGGACAGAGAATAAAACTGGTAACAAGAATAACCGGTATAATGATGAAGGAGTTGCTCATGGGGACACCGATACTATCCCACCTCAGATTATATAACGTATCACCAGGATTTGCACACTAACTGAATGACGAAGTTAGAAATTAAAATCATTATCCAATGGTATACAAGGAATATAGGGTTTCTTGGATTGATGCGAATATTTGATGTTGCCAAAGTTTGGACAAGGCTGTAAATAGTCTAACAGTTGGTTGGCTACCAAATTTTCTTGCTTACCTATGGGAAAATAGTCAAAGGTCAGCGAGTTTTAGGTTTGCCAAGTATTGACTAGTTTGGTTTAGAAACAATTTTTTTTGCCATTTTACAGATTATAGGTCAAGCATGCTCTAAGGCATTTGGTCATGTTATAAGGTCATCTCCAACATTAATCACTAAACAGAGATACTATTTGTCCACAGACTTGTTCGGACCAGTCCGCTAACACTTATGCGGGAGCCAACCATCCAACCATGTTCCCTAAATGCATGCCCCTTGAAAGGACGTGGATGTCGCCTAGAGGGGGGGTGAATAAGCGCTTTAAAATAATTACGGTTTAGGCTTGAACTAATGCGAAATAAAACTAACGTTTAAT
>CBMN010754614.1:36-12341 GCA_000582825.1 Hordeum pubiflorum
GTTGTTGTTGTTGTTGTTGTTGAACGTATTTTTAAAGTCCTTAATGTGGTGTCTCCTACTGGTTCGATAAACCTTGGTTCTTGACTGAGGGAAATACTTTCTGTTGCTCTGCTACATACCCTTTCTCTTCGGGGAAATCCAACAACTCCTAGGCGAGTAATAGAGGTTGAATTGGCCGCATCCATGGCAGAGCCGTCGGATTCGAGGCCGAAGAGGAGTCGGCGGCCGTCGCGGATGGATAGGCGCGCGTAGCTCATGATCGCGCAGCGGCACTCCCCAGATGCCGAATCCAGCTGGATCCATGGCGCCCTTGGGTAGTGGTGGTGGATTCATGGACAAATTGACTGGATCTATGGCGGAGTCATTGGATTCGAGGCTGGAGGAGACGACAGTCGTCGCGAAAGGAGAGGCGGGGGCGGCCATGGTGAGGTGTGGCGCAGGTGCGATGGTGGGCATGGGGTCAGGGGAGCCATCCATGTGGTCTGATGGGTGGCGTGCGGTGGCAAGGCGGGCGGGCGGCGGGAAGGTTCCACGCGGCAGTTGGGTTACGCCCGTTGTACTCACGTTTTACTAGGGCTGTGGCTGGTGATGTATATTTGCATCACTTGGTGATGTATTTGACATCTAGAGTAAAATCCGAGAACCTTTTTCATCTACATCACCTGTTGGAGGGATGTTTTTGGCATTGGTGATATATATTTCTGTTATTTTTATACCTACATCATCTATTGAAGATGCTCTAACGAGTGCCCCTAGATTAGCCATCCCGAGTATGAGGTGTGTGGTTGGGTAGAGTTTTTTCTTCTCTTTCATGTTTGGGCCTTGTCACATCCAAACAGAGGGGGAAGTGAGTGGTCCAGTTGGAAGGGCATCTCCAATGACTAAACCAAAATTAGACGCGATATCTGTCCATGGACTAGACCGGACCGGGGCGCGGACAATGATGTAGGAGCCGACCTTTCAACTATGTCAATTTCATCAACCAGGCGCGATGTCCGCTATAGACGTCGGCGGCAGGGGAGGACAAGGGTACCTGGTTGTGGAGGGATTCTGGGTGGACGATGTTGTAGTCCAAAGAGGACATGCGCGTTGGTGGGGGCTGCGAAAGTCCTATGATGCCTGGACGGCGGCCGGAGAGGTACAACAATGGGTCGGACGAGGAGGGTGCAGATGCAAAGTAAGGAGAAACATGGTTGGAGTGAGAAAAAAAATGAACCGAAAGAAGGATTTGAGTGGGCCACGGTGTTGGATCCTAGATGGTGACGGTTCAAACTCCCGCGAAGCCCCCTAGTTTGTCTCTGATTTACGAAAAGACAGACATTTATACTTATCCACGAACCAATGCATGACTGTGTTAGATAATAAAATAAACCCAGATAGCTTGAACTGAACAGATACGATCAGTATGGAGGTGAGCGTCGGAGATTTCCTAACACCCCCATCGCACTGAAACTTCTCGAGCTTGAGTGGGATTCACGGGAACATGCGACATGCAATTACTGACACCATGCACTTCAATCGTAACTATTTTTTCTTTGTTAAAATATAAAGAAACCAAATAGCTAAAGGATGAGCTAAAATATTTCTTTTTCTCAGAAACCACTATAGCTGAAATCTTGTGGCTTCCCCTTTTTATCCAGATCAGTGCCCTACGGGTTGGCTGGATCGTAACGCAAGGCAAGGTCAAACATGCTGAGTTGGTGGTGATCCCAAGATTAACCGTACGCTGCCCCACGCAACAACGAAAATAATGATTAGTCGTACACTGCAAAGTTAGTTAGTGATGGCCACGGTAGGTACGGCTGAGGGTAACACTCCATCTCTCATTTATTTCCTGCATTGGTCATGGTCATATATCGCTCGTGGTACGTAAAACTTGCCAAAAACTTTGCTCTTTGTCCCGTGTCCTGGGCACGTACGGTTGGACGGATGATCCTAGCCTAGGAAGAAAAGGCAGAAGAACATATTATTGATGGAAAGAACAGTTGGCATTCCAATTGGCAAAATTGCATGCACTTCGAATTTTTGAGTGGGGAGGAGTACCAATCCTTTTCTCTTGTATTAGGAGCATATCGGCCGTGGGACTTGGCTTACTCTGTCAAATATACTGAGTTTGAGTATTAAAATGGGTAAAGTCATGTCGTTTGTCATCGGAAAACGCCGACACGAACTTGTCAACGGCTAGGCGGCAGGTACTACTAGTATACCCCTGTGCTAAACAGACATAGACGTTTTCGCAAGTTAAAAAAAGAAGACATGAACGTTTTCGCAAAATGTAAGCAAGCAACCGTGTGTCATTTTTTTTGGAGAACATGCAGGAAAAACGTATGTGGAATTATCGGAATCTAAATCTCTTTGAAAGTTATATTTCAAAAATTCAGAAAATATAGAAAAATACTGATGTGTATAGTGCACTACATGTCTGTAAAATTTTATGATATACATTTTGGTGCGAGCTGGACAAAAAAATCATAAACTTTTACAATGAGTTTAGGGGCTGTTTGGTTTCAGGTCTTGCAATATCACACTTCAGCGTACACTTTTTTTATGCCAAGCTTGCCTAAGTTTAGTTGAATAAAATGAGAGGCAAAAGTTGGAGTCTAAGGCTGCATTTAGATGTTCGTATTGGAGTTCTGAATTGGATTTCATATTCCCAAACTTTCAATTCGACTGTTTGGCACGCGAACTGAAACAACGGTCCAAAATCGATCCAATACAACATCCAAATAATTGAATTTTTATTTACAGTTTCTTTGTTGAATTGGTATTGAAACCAATTCGATACGAAGGCCTCCAATATGAACATCCAAACACAACGTAAGAGAACCTTACATACTTTTTGAGTGTGCGATATGAGGCCAGGCACGAAGGTGGCTTGTAAGCAATGGGGTCAATTGACCCCAATGAAATTAGCAAATCCTTCAGTAATTTAGTACGAATCATTGCTCATTTATAGAAGTTGACCCCACTATCATAGACATGACCCCATTAAACTTTTTTTAGCTTCGTCCATGTATGAGGCCTAGTGTGGCACAAAAAAAAAAGATACGGGTTGAATCAAACACGCTCATAAGTCGATCGAACTTGCCTAATATTAGGTGTAGCAATACAATCTTAGTCACAAACCAAATATCCCATCAACCGTGTAATTTGCACCAAAACATATTTCAACATGACAACTTACAGAAAAATATCATACATCATTTATATTCCTCTTCAGATTTTTTAAAATTTAATAAAATACTCCATTGTACACGCCCTAGACCGCCCAGCATGCTTTATTTAAAATTAACCCCACGTCCTACATTATTGATTTGGTTTACCTGATCCCATCCTTAAAATGTATCCACCAGATGTTTCATCAAGAGTCAAATCACCTGCTGGCGCTCCTAACTACAAGGATCATACTTGGAAAAGAATCGTGATAACTGCTAATTGTTGGTGGCTGTCTTAGCTGAACAGATTGAAAAGAAGCAATGTAAAAAATAAAGCAGTGAATAGTCGCGGAGCCAAAGCAATGAACATGGCCGTGGAGAGCAGAGTGCGCTTTACTCAAACAAAAACCCCAAACGGCGAGGACAACGAAAGGCGGAGGAGGCGAAAGGGAAGACGAGAAATATATAAATCCCCATTCCATTCCACTAACCACAATTGTTTGTTTG
This sequence comes from Hordeum pubiflorum, assembly GCA_000582825.1. NCBI lineage: Eukaryota > Viridiplantae > Streptophyta > Magnoliopsida > Poales > Poaceae > Hordeum > Hordeum pubiflorum. Next base: position 3,699 of record CBMN010754614.1, read on the forward strand.
TTAAACCCGAAGGAGCCGAAAGGAAAGCAGCATCGCCGCTGCCCACAAAGCTCCCACCTCTCCGGCTCCCCTCCCTCCATTATAACCACCCCCACAAAACCACCACGCAGAGACAGAGGGGGAGCATTGATGGGCTCGGCGACCGCCTAATTCCACCGTCCATTTTCAAACCGAAAACCGGGCGCCTCGGATGGCGGAGGCGGCGTCGCTCTTCTCGCTCTCCGCGGCCGCCGTGGTGGAGGACGTGCTGCGGGAGCACGGCTGCCGCCTCAGCGACCGCGACCTCGCCTCGCGCAGGACGGGGGAAGCCGGTCAGCGCTCCCCTCCCGCCCGCTCTCACGTCGCCACCTGTTTTTTTCTGTTATTTGTGCCGCTTCGGCTGGCCCTGGCTCGTCGCGCGCGCGCGTTGCTGAATGACTTTGCCTCGCTTGGTGCAGCGGCCAGGCGAAACGAGGCGGCGGGGTGGCTGCGCCGCACGGTGGGGGCCGTCGCCGGGCGGGACCTGCCGGAGGAGCCGTCGGAGGAGGAGTTCCGCCTCGGCCTCCGCAACGGCCAGATCCTCTGCAGCGCGCTCAACAGGGTCCACCCAGGCGCGGTCCAGAAGGCAAGCGCTCGTTCTGTTGGTCAGTGTGATTCGCCCCCCGCCTCCGCCGCTCGACTCTGCTGACGAGTGACGTTGCGCGCAGGTGGTCACGGCGGACTCGGTGGACGGCGCGGCGCTGTCGGCGTTCCAGTACTTCGAGAACGTGCGCAACTTCCTAGTGGCGGCGCAGGAGATCGGCTTGCCGTGCTTCGAGGCCTCCGATTTGGAGCAGGTCCGTTGTCGGGCCGCCCCCGTGTGCCGCTTCGTCGCCCCCACGCGGCCTTGCTTGCAGCTCCAGCAAAGCGCTTATGACGGCATCTTTGCTTTAGGCGCACTCTCTCGTGGAGCTGTGCTGTGTGTGACCCTGATTGCGCCTTTTTTTTTTCTTTCTCTTTTGCCTTTCTGAGCGCAGGGAGGGAAGAACGCCAGGGTGGTGAACTGCGTGCTGGCATTGAAGTCGTACGGTGACTGGAAGCAATGCGGGGGCACCGGGCTGTGGAAGTACGGGGGGAACTTGAAACCGTCGGTTTCCGGCAAGTCCTTGGTGAGGAAGAACTCGGAGCCTTTCCGGAGGTGCCAATCAACGAACGAGGGGGAAGCGCCCTATGAGGATGCTGGATTCAATGGCGATGCTCATCTCGATTGCGGTGACATGGTCAGCTCCATCGACTGCCACCTTTGTTTTTCGTCTTAATTTGATACTAGTTTGATATGTGTAATCTGGTTAAATGCTTAGTGGCTTGATGCATTATTATCTTGAAACAGTCGAGGTCACGTCCGCTGAAAATGCTGGTCAGCGCTGTTTTGTCAGACAAGAGGCCAGATGAAGTTCCGCAGGTAGGTCAATCTGCTTCCCCCAATTGTCTTTTGATGGCTTATTACTGATTCAATGGGCATATGACAATTGGATTCCCTTTTTTCATCCGTTGTGTTGTTTGTATGCAGCTCTTAGAGTCGATGCTGGGTAAACTAGTCGATGAATTCGAGAATCGCTTGAAGGGTCAAAATGAATTGGTATGTCGTTTGTCATTTCCTCTGTATTTGTCTCTTGTTTTTGGAATCCTTGTACGTTGTGCTTCCAATTGGCAATGTGATAACCAAAATCAATCCATTGGGACAGGTTAAAGCGGCTCTGAAGAATGGTACAGACAGCACCAAATGCTTCTCGAAATCTAAGGTTCTGGTCGAGGCCACTCCTAATTTTAGTGAGAGAAAGGCAAGCTATAAATTACTCTTCTTTATGCTTCAACAATGTTTCTAATTTTACTCCTCTAGTAAGTAGCAACGTCTGCTGCTAACAGTGATGGTTAGGATTACCATGATACTATTTTTTTGGCTTTCACCCAACATTAAATTTTGTATTATCCTCTGTAGATGGATACGTCAGGGATTTACTCCAAGCATAAACAAACAAAAAAAGAAACATCAGGGATAGTGGCACTGAAGCAACATTCAATTCTCCAACAGCAGTCAAAGCATCTTGAGGTAGTATTTTAGTATTCATTATTTCATTTCCTTCCATAGTTCTTGACAGTGGTTACATTGTTTTTTATGTTTCTTGTCTATAGGATCTTAAGGCTAATCTTCAAACAACAAGAGCGGGAATGGAGTTTATACAAATGAAGTACTGTGAGGACCTCAACATATTAGGTATACGAGTGTACTTATGGCGCTTCACTAGTACTTTGATATAATTTCACTTAGCATATCATCACTATTTGCAAAATTAATTTCAGGAAGGCATCTGTTTAGCCTTGCACATGCTGCCTCCGGTTACCACAAAGTTCTTGAAGAAAATAGAAAATTGTACAATCAAGTGCAAGATCTTAAAGGTATGCTTGTTTTAATAAATATCTACACCCAGTTTGTGATCCAATTAAGGAAAATTTTGGTACACTGAAAACAATTATTGCCTAAAATATGAAATTTCTTTGTATGTCTTGTCTCTAGGTAGTATCAGGGTGTATTGTAGGATACGACCCTTTTTACCTGGACAAGTAAGTTCTTCCACTGTGGGCTGCATTGATGATGGAAATATTACCATTATTACTCCCTCCAAATCTGGAAAGGAAGGCCGGAAATCGTTTAGCTTCAACAAGGTTTTTGGCCCATCTTCAACTCAAGGTATTTTACCATCTCCTTAGGGGTTTTTTCAGTATCTTATGTGGAAGAAAATTCACAGAAAATTCCGTCGTGCAGATGAGGTATTCTTAGATACTCAGCCCCTTATTCGCTCTGTTCTTGATGGATACAACGTTTGTATCTTTGCATACGGCCAAACTGGATCAGGCAAGACATTCACAATGGTGAGTAGTGATGACAATAGCACAATGCCAATAATTTCTGTATGTAATACCTATTTATCATGGAGGCCTTCTTTATTCTTAACATCTTCTTTTGGTTTTATATAGAGTGGACCCAAGAATATGACTGAGCAAACGCAAGGTGTAAACTATCGGGCACTTGGTGACCTATTTAATCTTGCTGAAAAAAGAAAAGGAACCTTTGTCTATGATATTGCTGTGCAAATGATCGAGATTTACAATGAACAAGTCAGGGATCTCCTCACCAGTGATGGTCTGAACAAAAGATATCCTTACTGAAATCATATTTCTGTCAAATTGTGTCAGTTTCTTTTTAACACATTGCTTTCACGAAAATCCTTATACTGCCATGCCAATAATTTTCTTTAACAAATATATACATTAGAGATTCGGAATAATTCTCAAAATGGAATTAATGTGCCGGATGCAAGCCTTGTCCGTGTGGCGTCGACGATGGATGTAATGGAACTGATGAACATTGGACACAGGAATCGCACCGTGGGTGCCACTGCGTTGAACGACCGGAGTAGTCGTTCCCACAGGTGACTTCACACAACCTTTTCTGTGCAACTAAATTAAATATTTAACATAATTATGGAATATAATGAAGTATTCTTGTAAACTTGCAGTTGTTTAACTGTTCATGTTCAAGGAAAAGATTTGACATCAGGGAACATTATCCGTGGCTGCATGCATTTAGTTGATCTTGCGGGCAGCGAGCGGGTTGACAAGTCAGAAGTCACCGGAGAAAGGTTAAAAGAAGCACAGCATATTAACAAATCATTGTCAGCCTTAGGGGATGTAATTGCTTCACTTGCCCAGAAGAATGCTCACGTACCCTACAGGAATAGTAAATTAACACAACTCCTCCAAGATTCTCTTGGTAAGATGTCTCTCCTGTAATTCTTAGTACATCAGACTATTGAGTACAATTTGCACTGTTTTTCATTGTCCTACATCGATGTATTAACAGGAGGTCAGGCGAAAACCTTGATGTTTGTTCATATAAGCCCGGAAAGTGATGCTGTAGGAGAAACCATAAGCACCTTGAAGTTTGCCGAGCGTGTTTCTACAGTTGAACTTGGTGCTGCTCGACTTAATAAAGAATCCGGAGAAGTTAAAGAGCTCAAGGAGCAGGTTTTTTCCTGCTACTATACTATATGATCCTTTCTTACTGTCGTTTATTATTCAAGACATTCACAATCTCTATTCCTATTCAGATTTCTCGACTCAAAACAGCACTACAAATGAAAGATTCAGGATCGGAGCAAAACATTACTCGCCACTCTGAGGCATTAAACGCGAAGATGCCTTCTCCTGTTTTTTCAAATAGACGACAGGGCAGTTGTGATTTGCTGCCTAGCCAAGCTAACTTCAGGCAACCAATGGAGGATGTTGGAAACATAGAGGTAATAATGCCGTGAACTTTTGCATCAGATCTTACACATAAATTGAATGATCCACATAGAAGTAAAAGTTCCGCATGTAATTTTAATGCACTGATTGTCAATTTCACTGTCCTTTCAGCTGATGTCTTCAGTATTTCACAATCATGTGTGGTTTGATTTTTTCTACAGGTTAGACCCAGTCCTACATTGAGACAAAAGAAACCAAGCTTTGATCTTCAGGATTTATTAGCATCAAATGATTCTCCTTCGTGGCCAGATAGCAATTCAAGGGTGAATTTTCAGCTGGGAGAAGAAAGGGAAACAGTTTGTGGGGACTGGGTAGATAAGGTTGTGGTGAACAACAATCACTCCCTTGGTGATTGGGAAGGAGACAACGCAGCTCTTCCTGACTTCTTTTACCAAAGATACCATTCAGGTTTGAGAGATGAGCAGCAAAGACCTCGGTTTTGCTCAACAAATACTGATGATTCTGATGATATTGACGTTGCAACGAGCGATTCCTCAGAATCAGATGCACTTTGGCAGTTCAATGTTTCAAGTATAAACAGTTCAGTTATTCAAAGTGGGTCAAAGATAAAGAAGCCACAAACGAAAATAAGAGAGGCCTCAGATACAAGGTAAGCATTTTTTGCATTAAAGGGGTTAACATTGCAGCAAATAAAGTTGAATTATTTGGAACACCAGTTTTTCTGTATGATTAGTATCTGAAATACTTTTTACGATTCCGACTAAGTCTATGCTTATCTTTCTCAATTTTGTGCTTGTACATAGAAATATTAGTTTTTTGCAACCATTTATGGCAAAATTAGTAATTGATCGATGCCTTTTTTGGAAAAAACACAGGAGCTCCAAGACACAATTTATTTTTCCTGTTGAGATCTACTCCCTCTGTCCCATAATATAAGAGCGTTTTTGACACTAGTGTGAAAAACGCTCTTATATTATGGGACGGAGGGATTACATTAAAAGGACAGCTAATTATACCCAGATGTACTTCATTCAATATGTAACCAAAAGTCTTCCTTGCCCTTGAATGGTACTCCCTCCGTAAAGAAATATAAGAGCATTTAGATCACTAGAGTAGTGATCTAAGTGATCTAAAATTGATTGGATACACCTTTAGAAATCATTGATTGGATACACCTTTAATTTCGCTAAGTTTTGTGATATATTTGGAAATAATGAATTAAAGATTGATATGCAGCAACAGAGTAGCAGACCGTTGCATAAGAGTTATCAAGTTTTCTACCTAAAGACTAATTTTTCTTCTTGCATGGTCTTTATACCAGGACACCAAGTCATTCCCAAATACCATCAGCGTCGAGAAAAGCCTCAAATGGACAAAACAGATCTGGAAGGCAACCTTTAAGTGGTAGCGATAGCAGAAGGCTTTCATCAAACAGTAGACACTCTGGTATGAAGTAGGGATTCCTAAAATGATTGTGTATTGTTTTCTTGGCTTTCTTTCAGTTGTTTGTCATGAGGGATTGTGAGATTGTTCTCAAGTACAGGAGTGTGTGACAATAAGTCCAATTGATGTCTGAGTGTGGTGAGTTGTGATCTCAACAGCTGGTGTGTGAGGCCATTAACCTTTTTTTTATTGGCCTATCAGGCTTTGTTGAGTTTTTGGCAATTCTTGTCATGTTCATAATATATAATACAAGGAAAAGAAAGGAAATTTGTTGATAAGAAAACTGCTCCTTTTTTGTTTCTTCGAACGCTTTCTTCTTTTCATAAAAGCTCTCTACAATGCGCTTTCTTGGTTGTCAAATTTCTTAAATGACATTCCACCTTTTGGCTGGGATTCTTTTGAATGAATAAATGATGTCCATAGGCCCTCCCCTCTCTCCCCCACCAATTTTTAAGCAACTGACTGCAGTGCATCCGAATGTTTGCTGGTTTACGTTAGCATTCTCTCAATGCCAATATTTCTCATCATATCATGCATTTCTGCATGGAATCAAGCATAGCCCCATGATTCCATAATTTATCCCGAACGACCAAAGTCCCTAAGGAGAGACACTCAGCTGGCTGGCATCACCAAGCCCAATCGGTAGACTTGAACAAGATGATCATCCGACTAAACAAGATGTTGGGCATTGAAGTAAGGCTGGCGCCAACGGCGCCATAAAATCTAGTTATATCGCGACACCATCAAGACCCCGGTAATGGCCATTACATTGTTATAACGACGTGGCCATGGGGCCGTTGTATTCCATGCCTCGTCACCCTTATATAAGACGAAGCTAGGGTAAATTTTACCAGGTTCTTAGCAGCTCAATAGCTCCAAGCAGATCAACAAGATCACACATTGGAACCATATTGTTCATACAAGAGAAAAACACCCAACAGGAGTAGGGTGTTACCCCTAGAACCAGGGGGGGCCTGGGTAAAACCTCCACTGTGTGAAATCCCGCACATGGATCATCTAAGCGTGTCTTGCCTTCACCAAATCCCCAAATCATGAGTATTGTCGTAAAAAACGTGACAACGAGTATGCAAGTGACGCAACTTGGACGATGACGGTACAATGCACCTGGGGTGGCCCATCGCCTCGGAAGCCCGATATTGGGTCGACCTCAGGGCCCAGGGGCCTGGCAATGACACGGCCCCAGGAGGCAGCCCAGGGGCCAACTCGGAGCAAGAGCTTCATCTTGGCGTGCAAGCCAAGGGGCTCTCATGCATGAGGTCGGTTAGGAGCCTTGTAAACCCTAGCTATCGCCCCCTTTATAAGGCGAGGTAGCTTAGATCTGTCTACTCCATAGACAAAACTCTCGGTAGCCATATTCACCATCCTCTTGTAACCTCCTCGCATGAGGTGCTCCCACAACAATACAAAACAAAGCATGACATAGGGTATTACCTCATCATGAGGGTTCGAACCTAGGTAAACCCCTCGTGTGAACTCCCCTATGGTACTTCTGGCTACGCCCGCTACCCCACCAAGGGATCTGATGATTTTCTGCATCGTCATTTGGCGTGCCGGGCACGGGCTGCATCAGCCGGAACCCAAACCCAGGTCGGATCTCTAGTCATGCCCGGAGACTTCATGCTGAGCCAAACGTTCATCTTAGGCCAGGGAAACGAAATAAAAAGGATCAACTATACTACGAACGAAAAGGTAAGAACAAGAATTAAAAAGACACTAAGTTAGTAGGACGATGCTTGAGCAGTAAGGCGTTCTCGAGGGCTCCAAGAGTCATCACTACTAATATGAGAAACACAATGAGTGCGAAGCATAGCGCTCTATCATAACTCTAATCCACTCTTCTTTTGCATAAGTGGACAGATTGGGGTACATAAGATGTTCTACTCTAGGTAGACTTCAGACCACACGCGCCAGCACTGTAGTTTTTCATGTCGATTATCACTAAGGTTTTAAGGGTTTTCCCATGGAGGCGACCTCACTAAGGGTTCCCTATTACTGCCCTATGAACTGCAAGAAGCGATGAAAGAGGCTTTTGCTGTCACCTCGAATTATCTCAACATCCTAACCTAGAGCAGCGACAATAATATGCTTCACGGCCAATCATGGCGATAATGCAAGCAAGGCCTCCTCTCACATTCGGGAAGGCTACTAACTCGAACATAAATAGAAGATGTTGGATCGCTTGAAGTAATCATATAGAGTTCATCCATATCCCCGAGAACAAGTACAACTACTCAAACATAGGAATAGGAAACATAAAAGAGAGGGTTAGGTTACAAGCCGACATTGGGCCAGTGAAGAGAGAAGACATGACAATTATGGATATGGCGCCGATGGTATGGTGGTGATGGGGCCGGTGGCAGTGGTGATTGATACTTCCATTTTGCATCATGTTTTTTCATTGATATTTATTATTTTTTAGTCATTATTTCATTTAAGATGCAATCCTAATGCCTTTTCTATCTTATTTTGGAAGTTTCACACAAAGAGGGAGATTGCCGGCACCTTGAATTCTGGACTAGAAAAGGCTATAGAAGAGTTGGATATTCTCTGCAACCCCAAATGACCTAAAAATTTATGGAGNNTTATTTTAGAATATATAAAAATACTAGCGAAGGAATCAACAGGAGGGGACCCACCAGGGGTCCACGAGCCTGGTCGGCGCGCCCTATCCCCCAGAGCGCTCCCACTGAGCTCGTGGGCCCCCAAGCAGGCCTTCGGTGCCCATCTTCCCCTATATGATGCTATTTGCCCTAAAAATCAAGAGAAAACTTTCGGGACGAAGCGCCGCCGTCTCGAGACAGAACCTGTGCACGCGCACTTTTGCTCTCCAGGGGAGCGATTCCGCCGGGGAAACTTCCCTCCGGGAGGGGGCAATCGAAGCCATCGTCATCACCA
>CBMN010754635.1:0-17455 GCA_000582825.1 Hordeum pubiflorum
AACCAACGCAAGCTCAAGAAGTAGCACTTCCTCCTGAGAAAACATCCTAGTGAGATCTACATTATCAGCCTCATTGAGTTTCTCATAAGCCCCCCAAGTATCAGGATCCATATGGAATTGATTACCTGGGGCGGGCCCAAACAAGTTCTTGTAAAAATCAGTAGCATGCGAGATCAGATTATCAGTTCCTTCAATCTCCACATCCCCACATTTTAAAGCATGGATTGTATTTTTTGTTTTACGCCCATTCGCAATTTTGTGATAGTAATATGTGTTTAGACCATCCTTGAGCAACCAACGCTTGTGAGATTGTTGTAACCAAAAAATCTCCTCATTCACGAGGAGTTCATGCAGCTCAAAGTTAATATCCATTTTTCTACTATGCATCTCAGGTGACAATGGGCCATCTTCCTCCAACTCTTCCAATGCTGAGAGTTCCACCCTCAACTCTTCTTTTCTCTTCGTGTTGTGGCCAAAGTTATTCGAACCCCAACCTTTGAAATAAGATTTAAATCTCTTAAGCTTGATGTTAAGGATATCTATAGGATCTATGGCAAACACAAGCCTAGACCAGATTTTATCAACTATAGGATAAAACTCATCATTCTTCAACCAGGTAAGATCAAAACGAAATTCCCTAGGTTTAGGTGCCACTCTGCCTTCCTCCCCGGAAGACAAGAGCAATGGATTATGATCCACGATTTCCCTCACTAGCTTTCTCATAGACACCAAAGGAAACAAGTCTTTCCAATCCGCAGACATCAATTCTATCAAGCTTTTCCAAAGTGGGATGGGCCTGATTATTAGTCCAAGTGTACTTCCCACCACTTATATGAATGTCCCTCAGACCCAATGTGTTAATGATGGAGTTGAACATGTCAACAGATTTCGTGTGGTGCATCTTTTTGTTTTTCTCACCACCATGACGCGGGATATTAAAATCTCCTCCAACAATGTACGACTTGTCGAGACACGCACAGAATGAGGCAAGTTCCAGCAAAAAATCTTGCTTAAACTCCTCATGTGTCGATCCATAAACCAATAGGAGGCACCAAACAATCTTCTTTTTCACATCCCTCAAGGTTAGTTGGATGATATACTTGCCTTTACTACAATCTAGGATATCTAGAGTATCTTTTCTCGCCCCCACAAGGATACCACCCGATTTGCCAATGGAAGGGATCTAGTCCCAAACAAAGATGTTAGAAGGATCAACCCTCCTAATACACTTAGGAGAAAAGTTCTTTTCATAGTTTCCTGCAACCCTAGAAAGTCAAGGGAATGGTCACTAACTAAGTCAAAGAGGCAGGTGGCCATTCCTTTCTTGCTCGCCCCTCTGCAGTTCCAAATGAGACCTCTCATTTGGAACGCTTATTTTTTTGTTTTAGACCTGGTAACCCTACCAGGAGGCAGGGCATAGTTACCAGCCACTTTCATTATCTCCCCCACTCCTTTTTGGCTCCTAGTCACAGGCCTAGAGAGCTTGATGGAGGGTTTGTTGTTCTTCTTACATCTTTTTTTTCTAGAAGACTCTAACACAATGTTCATATCTTCATCGTGTTCTAACCAGGACAAGTCAATAGGCGAGTCCTTGCCCAAACCATTAGTGACAACTATATCAGAAGCTAGATCAGGGGCATCATCACTAATTTTTTGTTTGTCATCTAAATCCCTCCTAACCTGCTCCAATTCTCTTAATATATCTATACGAGTAAAGTCATCACTAGGAATAAGCACTCCCATCTTATTGATGCGGCTAATTAATTCAGCATCACCCAAAACAACAAAAGAGTTTTTATGCGGGTTTGGAGCGTTACCTTCCAGATTCTTCCTCTTGGCCAGATTTGTAGTCCTAACCATCACATCTTCCCGCCCCTCTTAAGCATTGCGCTGAGTGAATCTCAGATTAGCCTCAGGAATCAAGGGGGGAGTGGGAATGAGTTCATCATCACAGTCAGGGGAGGGGAGATGTACCAGATATTCATTCGACACCGCCAACTTGGGATCCACATCCCGAGTCACTTCAGACACCTATTTAGAGTTAGTAACCACTTCCGCATAGGTTTTCATTTGAGAATTTGTAGGGGGGATGCATTCACCTGCACCTCCTAACGATATATGAGACATGTCTCAGACTCTGCTAAAGAAAGATTATGAGCCTGAGCCGCCTCGGCCCCCAAGTCCAAGCACTTTTTTGATGTAGCCATATCACTCTCACGTGCAAGTTTCTCAATAAACAGAGTATTATTTGCATCACTTTCAGAGGAAGATGACGTCTCCTTTTCATTTGGAGGCACACAACAGGTCTTGCCACCATGAAAAGCAGGAGGCTCATGAGCAGCATGAGCAAGAGACTGAGAGTCATTGTCAAATTCATGTCTTTTGCGTTTAGGGCCGGGAGCATTTTTTTCCTTATCAGCCTTTGCCACCACAATGTCCTCCTCAGCGATTGGGTTTCTAACCAACACCTCTTCCATCTCATATTGAAACCTGTAGAATCTACCCCCCATGCAACCTTCAGCAGAAGTTGGGAGTTTACCAATGCTACGACACCCAATTTTCGCTCAGACAGACGAGGGGCGCTTCAAAGTAGACATGTCAACCTCTAAAGTCACACCCACAAGCCCTCCAGCATAAGCCACATTCTTATCACAACGCTTGTTTAGGGAATTTTACAGATTTTCACCCAAGCAATTTCCAGTAACCCTTCACAGTCCATATCATCTGACCAGGGAGTAATCATCACCATAGCTTTATGAGCTTTAAGGGTAATATATTCTACATATAAGGCACGTTCAACTTCTCTCATATTAGGAAACCTCATGACATACTTATTCGGGGCAATGGAGTGTGCAGAACATCTCCAGCCCTGCCCAATGTAAACCCTCATTTCATCCTGAAGATCTTTAGTGGAGATAATCCCCTCGGTAACGGTGATAAGAACATTAGTATTTTCTCTCCTGGGCTGCCTATCAATATTGTAATCATGAAAGAAATAGAACCCCTGGTCCCTAGATTGGAAACCACACATAGTAGGAGAACACTCACATGGTAGAAACTCAGAACATATCACATACATGTGTCCCCTCTTCTTGCATCTCTCACAAAGAGTCTGGGGGCATTTAGCAGTGTAATGCCCCACTGTATTGCAGATCTGGCAAGCAACAGAGGTAAGATTAGGGTTACCAACGTGGGTAGGGGGTTTCCTGCTTTTTGGAGGAGTGGGCGATTTCCCGCTGGGGCGCTGGATCGCCTTGCTGCTGCCGGCGCCGCCATCAGCACCCCAGCGGTCAGGACGATGAAGCGCGACGTTGCCTGCTCCAGTAGCAGACTCCCATTTGTCGAAGCCGGTGTCGCCAGATCCAGACACCCTTATGGTCGACGACTGTCCGACGTCCTCCTTGCGCTTCCAGACGTTGTTGTCGCGGCAGCCGCCATCGCGGTCGAATAGACCAGCACCGCGTCCATGCCTGCCGGCACCGAAGCCGTCTCTCCTCATCTTGACCTTGTCCTCTAGACCCGATCTACTAACCAACTGCTGTGGAGGTGGAGCAGCGGCTACCTGCGCAAACGAACGCTTGTCCCCGGGGATCTTCCCCTCCCACCAGGAGAAGGTAGGTGAAACCCTAGCCTCTCCTCTTTGTGGCGCCTCCCAGAAGTGGAGAAGACTCTCCTCTAGTTCTAGAATCGGGGCACGGGAATGGGGCGATCGGTATCTGTACCTGTGTCCACGGTGGAAACCCTAGCCACAGCGGAATCCAGCCGCTCCACCTCGCGCTCGACCACGTGTCGCAGATCCGGTCCATGGCGGCTCGGTGCTCGCCCCAAAAGCCCGGGCCCCGTCGTCAGACGTGGTGGTGGGCGGGTTCAGACGTGCGTCCGCGTCTCGTGTACCACCTCGTGCGTTGACGGCCCAACCGAACCTGCACCGCCGACTCCGGCCACCGTGGTTGGGCGGCGCGACGAGCCGACCACCGGTAGCCGATCCCTGATCTTGGCGAAGTGACAAGGGAAGGATATGATGCACCCACGTCGATCCATTCTCCCTCGCGCACGTAGCGTGCGTCCACGACATGGCCCCGTACGTTGAGAAGCATGAGCCGCTCGGAATTATGGCGGAGGAACACCGCGCCGTCGTCAAACATGGTAGTCCGCGTCGCAAGGTCGGGGGCGAACGCCACCTTCCAGCGTACGTCGCACGCCATCTCGTCATTCGTATACTATCTAGTGGTATAGATATAAGTTAAAAAAAACGAGTATATAAGGGGATCAAAAATCCCGGGAGGGCGCCCTGTACGTCCGCCCCTGGAACCAGGCTGTACTTCAAAAGCTGACAAACAAAGAGAAGGGTTTTTCTAGACACTTGTTAACATGCATTGTTCAATGAAATATCTGTAAACAGTCCCACGGAAACATGTATATTGCTTTCCATTTACAATGCGAATACATGCGTACTGATATACAAGGGCAAATGCATGAAATACTTGTCAACGGAGGGAAACGGATTTAGCAGACACGCTGGAATATGTTCCTCGTTCTGCCAGGCGACAGTCCACACATAGTTCCAAGCGGGGAAATCCCGGGGCCCAGCGAGCAGGCACCGAGCGGCGCAGCGCAGACGTGTCGCGCTTTTCTCCCCACCCTTTTATCACCACTCTCAACTAGCGCGCGCGCACTCCGCTAGAACTAGAAGCGCCTCCAGTCTTCCTTCATTTTCAACCTGAAGCCCAACTGGAATCCACGGGCCAGACGAACAGATCGGAGAAGGTTCTTCCATGGCTTCCGCGGCCCCCACGAGCGTGTGCCCCGTCGCGTCCATCTCCGGGCGCTCGTCGCCGGCGAGCCACCGGGCCGTCAGGTGCTGGGGCGCGAGGAGGGGGAGGCGGCGGAGGTCGGCGGCGGGGCTGAGGGCGAGGTGCGCGGGCGGCCAACCCTCCGCCGTGAAGCCCGGCCCGGAGAGCCCCGCGGACGACGGGTCGGTCGGGGACGAGGAGCAGCCGCATCCTCAGTTCGACCTCAACCTCGCCGTCGTGCTCGCAGGGTTCGCGTTCGAAGCCTACAGCACCCCACCCGTGAGCCCCGGCCTTGTTCCCCACTCGTCCTTGAACTGCACGCTAATCCTGTGTTCCCGTGAGCTGATGGATGGAGGCTGGCGCTCTCTTCGTCTTTGTTTGGCAGGCAGATGCGGGCTGGCGCGAGACCGACGCGGCTGAGTGTCAGACGGTGTTCCTGTCCGAGTAAGTTGTGGCCGTATCCTTCCCCCATGTAGACTGAATCGTGATGTTTGTAAATTGCGCTGCAAGTATTTGCGGTCCTGTGGTTCCGAGTTCTGACCAACTAGGGCAATGCAATTCTGAAACCTGTCGTCACTCTAAATGCTGTGAATGGTACGGTGGATATTGCAGTGTATTTCTCCGCGAAGTATACGATGGCCAACTAGTTGTGAGGCTCAAGAAAGGCAACAGTCTTCCTGCAATGGATCCATGGGTATGGTGATGAATATGCTAGTGAGTAGTCACTGTTTGTTTTTCAGCAATACATGCTGCATATGTTACAGTTATTTCGTTGCGGAGAATATTGAATAATTGATGGGTATAGTAAAAATGTACTGTCAGTTGCTGAATCTAGTTATCTAAGATATCTGGAACAATATATAGATACTATTCTCAGTTTTAATGAAGTGGCCCAAGGAGTTTGAGAACTCCCACATTTACTGAATGAAGCAGTAGTTTACACATTTTAACTACCATTACATAAAGCTCTTTCGTTCCACTTAATCAACAACATCCTTCTCCTTCCATTGCAGGGTACAAGTGATCCTTATGTAGTTCTACAACTTAATGGTCAAACTGCAAAGAGCCAAATTAAATGGGCGTGAGTAACTCTTTCCTTTTCCTTGGACAGAAATTTCCTCTTTCTTTTTGAGTTGGAAATGTCCTCTTTATATTATGAAAATAATGTATGCGATATATATCACGCCTAATGGGGTTGGTTTCTTGATAAAATATTTGATACACTTGAGATCGCTATTTTTTCCATCATCGCTGGAGTTTCTGATTCCAGCAGTTGATTAATGTAGGACGAAGGAGCCAACCTGGAATCAAGATTTCACATTTAACATTAGGACGTCTCTAGAAAATCTACTCCAGGTATGAAGAAGTATTGTGAGCTCATAGTGATGTTGGACTCACTTTAAGCTGTGTACTAGGCAATATCTTTGTTGTTGTATAGTTCTGCATCTTAGAAGTTAGCGAATACCGTTCGGGTCTACGATAATCCCGAATCATTCTTTAGAGTGAACCAGTGAGGTTTCCATGGTTGATAAGTTTAATAACAAACTAAAACACACATCTCAGCTCTCTGTTGTGGGGTTAACTCAGAATCAGCGGTATCAGATGATTGGAGTACATGGTGCAAGTTCAAAATTTCTTTATTTAATCAACAAGTAGATGAGCAAACTATATACTTCATTTTAGCAAGTGGCAGTCATATCCCAATTTTGTGCATCTTGTAATTTTCCTTTTAAACACCTACTTCATTATACTCTTGTACCACCATAGATAATATTTTTGTGTTTCTTTTTTGCATCTGGTGCCATTTTTCCCAATAGGTTGAGGTTTGGGATGCGAACCTTGTCACCCCACACAAACGAATGGGAAATGCTGGATTGTATCTTGAAACACTTTGTGATGGTAACTTTCTGTATTGACCCAAAAAACGGCGATGCTTGTTCCTTGATACTTCTTTTCGTGATTACTAGTTATTTCAATATAGGGCCATGAATACTGTTTTACTCCTCATTCTGAGTGGAACTTGTGTCGTGTGTACAGACCCCAATCCAAAATCCATACTGGAATTGAGCTGACCAATTCTCGATCTATGAAGAAATTTGAGAAATAAACAGTTTCCATCTGTTGTGTGTGTGCTTATGGAATATTGACTCTTAATCGGAGCGAAAAATGCTACATCTTGGAACCAGACCAACTTGCGAGCGGATTTGAATAAACCTGTCTCAGTTGAAAAATCAGAGTAACTTACTAATTCCACCAATTTGTAAACATTCAAGATGCAATCTGCCAACTGTATTGGAACTCCTTGTACCAGATACAGTTATTGTTATTTGGAACTGCGGTGACGGCTGCACATGTTGCTCAATTGCATTCAGTGTTGCTAATCTATAACACCGTATGGCTGTATGTAACTTCTAGAGAAACCATGTCGCTCTAACTACTTTATCAGTTATAGCAGTTTGACCAAATGAAAACATATATAGCTCTAGGATGGTAACTTCTTGCCGTGCTACTTCATTTTTCAAAGTGCAAGTACATGTGACAACATTGCTTTTAGTGCAATTAGACATTATATTCTCCAATAATATTTAATATGATTATTTGAATTCATTTGGAGACTTTTGGGATAACCTTGTTCTTTTTAGGAAATAAGCATGACATCACTGTCGAATTAGAAGGCCTTGGTGCTGCTGGTGATGGAACTATTGATTTGGAGGTAAGAATAAGATCCCTACAAGAAAAAAAAATAGTCTGGTTTTCGCTGTACTCCCTTGGAACTCCCTTGGAATGTGTATGCCATAGTAAACCGATCCTTGTTTCCCAGAGGGATGCGAAGTACCTTCCTGAAAAGAAATCTCCCTTTTTTTTTCACCCTTCTAAAAGCAAAACCAGCAGAATAATTTTCACAATTGGTTACTCGTAGGTAAAATGGTCCTTTTAATTGCATATAGTCGTATACCGAGGAGTACATAGGCAAAATTCGCCGGTAGGTTAATGCATTTTATATTTATCAGGAGTCCCCGTTTATTATGCATTGCTGCTGTTCTCCTAGCACAAATAGGTAAGATGGTATACAGACAGCCTATCCATTATCTTCTGTCCTTAAACAATGTCATAGACTTGATTTCAGGTTTATCTTAATTCTTATTGTTAAAACACTAGGTCAAATACAAGAGTTATGATGACATTGAGCGTGATAAGCAATGGTGGAGAACACCTTTTGTGTCTGACTTTCTTGAAAAGAGCAGCCTAGGATCTGCTCTTAGGACGGTCCTTGGATCTGAAACTGTAAATGCAAGCCAGTTCGTGCAATCTGCATTTGGGCAACTGAGTTCTTTCACTGACATAAATCTTCTAAAGCCATCGTCTTCTCGTAGTGAAGCTGAGGTTTCTGAAAGGCCTGAAGAATCCATGGATGACTCTATTGGTTCAGATGAACTGCAACAGCAGAAGATTGATTCGATAGCTTTTGGAGAAAACTCAGATTCCCAGAGTGAATCTGTAGACACTGCTGCCGTTGCTAACAGTGAGGGAAACACATCAACCGATATGAAGGAACCTGATGAGGATTTCTGGAGTGCTTTCACCAAAACACTGAACAAAAATGTTCTTAAGAACTTTGGATATTCTCTTCCAGAGGCTAAGCAATTGGATGGATTTGACCTGTTAAGTTCACTTGGTTCGAAATCTCGTGAAATGGCTGAACAGGTATATTTAGAATCTGGACTGGCGACAGCAGATTCATCAACCAGTGATGGCAGTGAAACAACTCCTGAACATACAGTCAGTGTTGACAATGAAGATAGCACAATGCCAGCTAAAGAGGCAGCGCAGGCTTCCTTTCCAGACATTAATGAAGTATCTCGGGATGTATTGTCGCAAACAGAGAATGTACTAGGAGCTCTGGTGATTCTTTCTAAGAACTTCTCATCTCAAGGCAAGGATTCAGTAGATGAAGCAAACAGAAAAGATAATTCAAACGGAGAAGAACAAGGTGCTGCAGATTCTGTTGATAAGGATGGTGCTACTGTTATGTCCACAGAAGTGTCCAAAAATACACAGAAAACAGATGATACACGTCAACTGTTTGCAAGTGCCGAGACTGCTGTGGAGGCATGGGCTATGCTTGCCACTTCAATGGGGCGTTCCAGTTTTATAAAATCAGACTTTGAGAAGATATGCTTTCTGGATAATGTTTCAACAGACACACAGGTGAGTAATGTTAACTATTGTGCTATCAGTGAGTTCTGCTGTTTCGTTGCCTTTCTGTTGTGTTGCATATGTTAACAAACCTCTGCAGGTTGCCATTTGGCGTGATAATTCACGAAGAAGGCTGGTTGTTGCCTTTCGAGGAACTGAGCAAGTATGCAATAATAACATGAAGGACCCATTTGTGTTCTCTGAATAAGAATGTAAGTACTAATTAATTTTTTTCATCTACCATCTTATTTACTTTGGTTTCTGTATGTCCTCTCAGACAAGGTGGAAGGATTTGGTAACTGACTTAATGCTTGTACCTGCTGGGTAAGAGTTAACACATCACAGTTTCTTTTCCTTCTTATTAGTTTCTGCGTTTGCATTTTAAGAAATACTAGCATTAAAATGTATTTTACTTTCTTGTATGTTTACTTAACACTAACATATTTTGAAGTTGATTGCAGACTAAACCCTGAAAGGCTGGGTGGTGACTTCAAACAAGAAGTTCAAGTTAGTAATATATTTTCTGCATTCACTTGTTTATCTGTTTGCTGTCAGTGTAAGCTTACCAGCTTCATGTCATATTTTGTTTTAGGTTCACAGTGGATTCTTAAGCGCATATGACTCTGTTAGGAATAGGATCATGGCTCTTGTCAGACACGCCATTGGATATATGTGAGTACTTTGTAACAAAATAAGCATCTCTTCTACTGTAAACTGAAGTAACAGCTAGTACAATATGAAGCAGCAAGAAAAACTCAACTTCTACCTTTTGTGCGCGTTCGTGTTATTCTCCAGATAAAATTATTGGCCGCTATCATGCAAGATAAACTATTGTGAGAAACAATATCCAGGCTGGAAGCTTGAATTCTTCTGCTTTCGGTGTATATCAATCCCTTTTTTAGCTAGTTCTCTCTAACCTTATTCATAGAGCTCTCATTTCTCCACTGCAGGGATGAAGATGGAGAGACCATACCTAGGTGGCATGTGTACGTAACTGGACATAGTTTAGGTGGAGCACTAGCAACCCTTCTCGCTCTTGAACTTTCATCAAGTCAAATGGCCAAGTAAGCTGACTTGATCTCGATTCGTAACCTTGTTGTTTCATATAGACCATATGCTACCATTCAGTCCAGGGTTTATGTGAAAAGAAGTGTCAGTCAAACATCTAACACATGAGACAATCTTAGTTAAGCGATAGCAGATACACGGCTAAAATGCTTTGACGAAGTTTTAACTGTCCTGACCTAGCACTATTAGCCCATGTAACAAAGAAATAGAGCATCGTCAGGATGCTCTTTCATTTTATTTTATGTCGTGCTAATAGAATTGACGGTGTTATAAAGGTGTCAACATAGTACACCAAATATATCTATGTATGCTATTCCCCTCCTGTCCTGCAGTTTGCAGAAGTTGTATTTCCCTGCACCTTTTTCTATGATTATATGCTCATATTTTTTGCATGTCGCCTTGTACAGGAATGGTGTTATATTCGTGACAGTCTACAATTTTGGCTCTCCTAGAGTCGGAAATAGAAGGTTTGCTGATGTCTACAATGCGGTAACTGAATTTTCAGCACACAAGACACTCTCAAACTCTATTCATAGACCATTTACTGAATAGAAACAGGCTAAATTTCAACTGTGAATCAAGCATGGCTGTTTTCATGATTTCATCTAAATGTATCATTATATGGATTAAGTTGGCAGTACAGATTGTGATCACAGACTGTTTTCTGAATTTGAACTTCTGGATAAATATATGCAGAAAGTAAAAGATAGCTGGAGAGTTGTCAATCACCGAGATATCATTCCAACAGTGCCACGACTTATGGGCTATTGCCATGTGGAAACACCAGTTTATCTTAAATGTGGAGATCTAACAGATGCACTGGTAAAATTGTTTTGTATAACTTTTTAGTTTCAATCCACTTTTTTTTCTAATAGTATATTCGGTTAAGTATTGTCAACATTTCCTGTTTTTATCCTTCAGATCTTTAAGTTCTCACATGAACTTAGAACTGCATTTGTATTCTAACACAGGCGAAGGAAATTTTAGATGAAGACCAAGGTGATGAGATAGGCGAGTATACTCCTGACGTGCTTGTTAGTGAATTTGTGAGTGTCATTTTCTCCTTACCATAGCGACATTGCTTGCAGATTACCAACTACAAGTTGGTGTGCTTACCTGTATAGGAAATGCCACAAGAAGATACGAATTCTAGGTTTTAGCAATATGGTAGCATTTGCTGTGAGCCCAAGCTAGCGCTACCAAAATTTGGCTAGCCAATATTTTGGTTGCCCATGTTTTGGCCAAATGTTGGCAAAAAGAAGTGAACTAGAGTTGGCTAGATGTATACCTGGCCAAACCTCGGGCCGGGCCGGGCCTAAAAAAGCCAGGCGTTGAAAACTCAGGCCCGAGCCCGGCCCGGCCCGGCCGTCGGGCCTACTTTCTAGGCCCAAGCCCGGCCCGGCCCGGCAGGCCCGGCCCGCATAGGCGTAAACTCGGGTTTTCACAGGCCCGAGCCCGGCCCGGCCTGGCCACCGGGCTCAAAATCTAGGCCTGAGCCCGGCCCGTGGGCAAGGTCGGGCCGGGCCGGGTCGGGCTTTTTCGGGCTGGGTCGGGCCGGGCAGACCGGGCCGGGCTGCCCATGGCCAGGTCTGGCTAGATGGCATATGTATGTCACAGTATTGGCTACCCTCCAAACAAGAGCCAAAATTTTGGTTATGACCAAAAAATTGGTCTGGCTGATTTTGGTCACCATCCAAACAATACCCTGTAAAGAGTTATATGTTATTTTAAGCATGAAACGTTAGGAAGGGGAAAATGCATAGCTAAACAATTGATGTTGCTCAAATTATATTTGACTAGTTGGGCATATTGAACTCTTTCCAGATGAAAGGAGAGACACAGCTTGTGGAAAAACTACTCCAGACGGAGATAAATCTACTTCGCTCAATCAGGGATGGCTCAGCCCTTATGCAGCACATGGAAGACTTTTACTACGTCACACTTCTAGAGGTTTCTTGCATCATTTAGTTCGCCTTCTGCCTAAGAACTATTTCTGCTATTTTTACTCCACAACTTATGCCAAAAGCTTCGCCAAGAGAACATAATAACAAAAACAATTGAATCGATGCAGACTGTGAGATCAAGGTACCAAGTGGTTGATGATGCAAGTCAAGAGTAGCACCAAGTTGACCGTGTGATCTTATGGAAGTTGTGTGCTGAATCTTCCCAGACCTGGTTCGCACTGGAAGGAACAGGATATGAAGGTACCCTTGAATCAAAGCATGCACATATTGCACATTTTATGCTCATTTGCGAGTGTATGTATCGCGCTTTAATCATTCAAATTCAGACTAGTCTTCAATTGCACGCTTAGCTAGTGACCGGTATTTTTTGTTCCCTTCATTTTCTCCGCAACAAAAAAGTATTTGTTCTCACTATGTTGTCTGACCCTGCATTTGAGCTTTCAGGGTTACTAAGTGTCCAGCTTTGTTCGACAGATAATGTATATTAATGGAGCATTCGCAACCAAAGGAAAACTGATCTAGAAGACAAAATCTGGTCCACATATTGTTGCCTGCCTAATCCATGTCAACATATTTCTGGCTACCGAGTGTAACCAATTGGGAGGTCTGCTTCGAAGATGTGTATTCGCCATTTACAAGCTGCGAGGTGCATGTATAACAAAGCCTCAACTAAGCCGGACAGCTATCAGATGGTTCTAGTCTAGACATTACGGATGTGAATGCGCATGACCTATCCTCATCGGTGTTCATGCTTCTCAGCTGTGATTTGTCTGCCAGAACATTCATGATATGTTACTACATTCATGTGAAAAGCCATGTAAATAACGCCCTTTTGCTCCCAGGTGCTTTGAATCATGACAATAGAAGCTCAAATTTCCCAATTAAGGGACCCCCGATTGCTTCCAGAAGTAGTTGTTATGAAGAAAACCGGTCGGATAACAGACCTCTAGTATCCAGACTGAGATGTTTATTTTGGATATGAAGTTGGGTAAAAATATGGATGTGCAGTAAATACTAACTCCAGAGTATCCAGATTCCGGAACATGAGCAAGAGAAGAATACTGACAAGATACGCCCTTTTTCCCTGAAGCATACCATGCAATACAAGTGAAGCTACATGGGTATAGAGGCTCAAAAAGGACCCTGATAAGCCAAACACTAACATAGTCTGTGGGACGTTTAAGCAACGTAACTAGCGCCTCGGCTGCTCCAGCTAGATCGCAGCAGCAAACTCCCACAGCCATATTAACTAGAGCTACCTCAATACATTTTGTGACGCAAAAACTAAATTCATGTGACCAATATGCTTTACTGCTTCAGGTTAAAAAAATGCTTTACTGGTTATCTGGGAGGCACTACTCTAGGCCCTGAATTCAAGATCCAGCGAATATAACACATAACGAATCCAGAATTCGATGTTCTTTCCTGTACCTACTTACGGGTCGAGCGGGAAATCCATCATCTCTACAGACCCTGCCCATGAGATTCAGCAGGCTGGTAGAGCGTGCTGAGAAATACAGTATTTCACAAAGATTCAAGCGGGATGAAACAGAAAGAAAAAACCCCAAAGGTGTAGACCATTCTGGGAAGACTATCTGTCACGATAAAACGAGTGCTGACGCTTCACACCAAGTCACCAACTCAATGTGTGTTGTTGCCGTCTAGCCTTTCTAGTGCTGGGTGTGAAAACAATCTGTACTCAGATGATAAAATAAATAACTGGAGAGAACACAGAAATCTCTCCAATAAACCTAAAAGGCAAATCCTGAGACCAAATTTATTTATGTTTCTATTTCAACCATACAAACCATAAAAAGAACTGCTGCCTTTGTTCCCATGGTTGTAAGGAAAGTCAAACTAAAACAAACAAATGCACAAAAATATACATTCCCGCGTACATCAACAGTTCAGATAGTATTATGATATATGTCTACAACCACTACTGATTGCACAATTGCTGGTACCCCAGATGGTGTGCAAGGGTACAAAACCTCAAACTCAGGTAGCAAATCATGCTTCACGCTTTATCTGGGAGAAACTAGAGAGGATGGCTGATCTTGAATTTGCTAACTCCACAATTAGTTCAAGTGCTACATGAAACAAAAATATCAGTTAGATCAACATAAAAATTAAAGCATAGTTTGTTCTTTGTTAGAAACAGAACCTGTTTCAAAGGAAACTTGGGCCGTTCGTAGTTTTGGAGACACCAATGCTCCAAAGACTGATAATGCTTTTGATCTCGCCTTTTGAACCTTGGGTACAAAGCAGAAGGAGAATCAATAGAATTTCAGCATCTAGGAATTACACAACAAATTTCTTATTCATGGCCCTGTATGTAGCTGTATTGTGCGGCTCAGTTTCTGGCCCCTGATTGAATCTGGTGTTTTTCATCATTCAAGATACATACGTTAAGGGGAGGTGGTCACAAACCAACGTTCATACCCCTTTGACCCCAACAAACGAGCCCTGATCGGGGGCGACCCAAACCAACGCGGTGTAGGTCCCCTGTTTACCGGCACCATATATATATAAAGGGGTGGCAGCCGGCCACGTACGATCTGACTTGTTCACGTTCGTCTGTCTACTCTGCCCCCCTACATCCCAAAACCCCTAATACGATCTGGGGGAGCGTTGTGTGATGGGAAGACCTTCTCCAACCTCTGCTCCTGTGGCAGGGCAGTACCGTTGGCGCCCGGAGGGACACCACTATCCACTGCGATCGACTACACCGAGCCTGCATCGTGCCTACATCAAGCAGGCACGGGGCATCACATCATCAACACCAATGGCTGCTCCCATTGGTGGTAAGATCCTAAACCACCCTCTGTTCATTATGCAATTAGGTGATCTGATGCTAGGATTACGATCCTATAATGTCATGTCTAATGAATTATATCCAACAATGGTGGCAGAGCTACTCGATCCCAAGCCAATAATTCGGCAGCGTCGCGTGCTAGCCACAAGACTAAGCTACTATTCTGTGCAATAGAAAAGACTATATATATTTTATCCATTAACGCTACAGCGCCCCAACCTCCGCACGAGGCTGCTTCTCCTCTCGCCGCTTCAGAAGCTTCGTACGGCCCAAGGCCCAGGAAGGGCAACATAGCAGCAATCCTATAATCTGCCTTTTTTCATGTTTGTTCACCTGTTAAATAGTCACACCTCACTTATTTACGTTAAATCCCATCAATTTATGTGTCCCCGAGTTACCTTGGATATCAACAAGCTGTCTTGGAATTTTTTTGTATGGGAAACGGAAGAGAGGCTGCGAAAAATTAACTCTGCATGGGTAGAGTTAATTTTTTGCAATTTTATTCAATTATGTTCTTTTCCTTTACCTATAAATATTTTGAAATTATGACAACTTATGATCCTCGTGGTTTCAAGAACAAAAATTTCCAGAGATGGAAAGACTAACCGTTGTTGCACTTAGGCTGGCATGAAGTGGACCTTGCTTTTAGCAGAAGCCGTTGGAGCCAAAAAAGGATGTCAATGGGTATGTTGACCTCAAAAAGGCTTATGACGTTAAAGTTGAGAAATGGGACTCCTTGTTATGAATTTCTCTATCTTAAATGATATAGAAGTCTATCCTTGTGAATGAGAATGTTGTTGATTATCTAAATCAACGAAGGAGCAGTTTAAGGTCTCAGAAAAAGTCTATGCTGATGAGGTCTTGCATAAGCTGCTACCAAATATGATGGGCACGGAAATGTGCGGGAACATATCTTAAGTATGAGCAATCCTTCGGCAAAGCTCAAAACAATAAAGTGACTCATAAGTATTCAACAACATTCTCTTTCATAGGGATAGCCCCTTTTATACCAGTTGAGATAGAGAAATTCATAACGAGGAGTATCATTTCTCAACTTTTAACATCATAAGCATTTTTAAGGTCAGCATGCCCGGTGGCATTATTTTAGGTTCCTCGGGTACTTTCTCTCAAAGCAAGGTCCACTTCATGCCAGCGTAAGTGCAACAACAGTGAGCCTTTACATGTCTGACTTTTTGTCCAATAAGTGGCTCGATGTTCTTGAAACCACGAGGATCGAAAGTTGTGATAATTTCAAAATATTCATCATAAGTAAATGAAAAGAACATAACTGAATAAAAATGAACGAAAATTAACCCTACGTTGGTTTGATCAATTTGCATGCAAAATTAATTCTAAATCATTTCACCGTTGAGCAAAAATAAATAAGAAATAATGGAGGGTGATTCAAAATTGCAAAACAACATTGGTCGGAATTAAAATGATGTTCACATTGATCTCACGTCTAAGATCAATTTTTCAACATTATTAACACATCATTTATTGATATTACCGAGAGACCTCATAATTATGCCATAAAAATGACATAGACATTAGTTTCATAAATTTTGCTGAAAATGGAACTGTTGCCCAATATTCAACGCCTGGTGAACCTCAAAAAAATGGAGCAGTTGAACGTCCCAACCGCACCCTTATAGATATGGTGTGGAGCATGCTTATTCATGCAAGTTTACGAGTAAGTCTATGGATGGAGGCATTGAAAACAGCAGCACACATCCTGAATCTTGCTCCAACTAAGTCAGCACCGAGCACACCTTATGAGATGTGGACGGGAAAGAAACCGAGCTTGAATTACTAACATTAGTGGCGCTGCCCTGCTGAAGGTAAAGTATTCATTGGTTACCCTCATAGAGGAAAATGATACTGTTTTTATTGCCCGGGTCATACCACCAAGTTTGCAGAGACTAAACAAGCAGTGTTTTTTGAAGATAATGAAGTCACTGAGGTTAAGGCAATTGATCTTGAAGAGAAACGGGTGTATGTTCCACCCCTGGTTATCTAAGAGAACTTTATCCCAATGCCTAATATGCACGAGACGAATTGAAGACGAATGGTTTCCCGCCATGGAAGACGAATCTAAGAGAACTTGTCCAAATGGTTTCCCGCCATGGAAGACGAATTGAAATCCATGAGCTCAAATGATGTTTCAGACTTAGTAGAAGCTCCAGATGGAGCCAAAATGGTGGGCTGGAAGTGGGTCTACAAAACCAAGTAGAAGTTCTAGATAGAGCCAAAATGGTAGGCTGCAAGTGGGTCTACAAAACAAAATATATATGCCTACTAAAATAGTACGGAAACATTTCTGCCCGTCCGTCTCCGAATTACCCCAAAAGTTGACAACAATTACCCGCCAAGCCATCCATAAGTGAAAAAAAACCCCGATTCGGATCCCCTTAAAGAACGACAAGTACGTGCGCGCCCCACTGGTGCAAGGCGCACTCTATCACACGAGAGACCTGAGACCTGGGTTCGATCCTAGGTTCTTCCCTTTTTATTTTTATTCTCTCTAAATTTTCCTCCTTTTTCTTTTTCTTTGCTCTCTAAATTCTCCCTCTTTTCCTTTTTCTTCTTTTTCTTTTCTCTCTAAATCCCCCCCCCCC
>CBMN010754640.1:0-15292 GCA_000582825.1 Hordeum pubiflorum
CCGGTGGGAGATGGTAGCTCGGGATATCTACAACCGGTTTGGATGGCGGTCCAGTAATAGGATAGATGGGTAGGCATCGAGTCCTATTTTCGCCGGTTGTGGCATTTTTTTTCTTCTCTTGAATTATTTTGCAGCTCTTCACGAGCTTGTTCGGAACTACAGACTATTTTATTGCTTGCTTTAATAAAGGGGCCGCATGCATCGTATTGATGCAGAGGCCGGAGGTAAGCCTCCTTTTCTAAAAAAAATTTAGATAACAAGCGAGGAGAATTTCCAACCCGGTACACAAGAAAATTTGCATCTCCAACTCCAGAAGATGTAAAACTGCATCCGCCCGGCAACCGCCCAACCATCCAACCATCAGTTCCCATCCCTTCCGCGTGACCGGCCGCTGCCGCCCGACTCCACTGCCGGCCTATCCTCTTCAAATCGATGCCGCCGCCCACCGCATGACGGTCGTCGGGCCCGCCGCGATTTCACCCCTGTCCCCCGAAGCCGCCGATTCAGTTTCGGCCGCCGCCGAATGAAAGTCTCTCCGGCGGCTCTGGCTG
This sequence comes from Hordeum pubiflorum, assembly GCA_000582825.1. Taxonomy (NCBI): domain Eukaryota; kingdom Viridiplantae; phylum Streptophyta; class Magnoliopsida; order Poales; family Poaceae; genus Hordeum; species Hordeum pubiflorum. The sequence goes on from CBMN010754640.1 coordinate 552, forward strand.
GTCTAAAAACCTCCCCGGCGAGGTCTTCGACGGATCCAAGCCTAGACCTTCATGGGCATATTAAAAATAAATTAACAGTGCTGTTTAACATCAAAATTAACGTTTTTCAAAGATGAAATCCTCGGTTGGCCGAGAATCCTAGAAGTTTAGGAGTGTCCTCGTACAAGTATAGCTGCAAATGGCCTACAAAAATATTCTCTAGGACAGAACGAATGTCTATCGTGGTACATCTACCCGTGAGCCAGAAACGTGTACTCCCCGATCGCATGTTTGTATATTTATTATCAAGGCCGAATCCACGATGGCGTAGCAGAAGTGACCATTTAAGCACCTAATGTTGTGCCCATTTAGGCACCTATGTTGTCTCTCAAATACCTCAAGTTAGCATCTAATCTCGGCCAAAAAAACAAGAATTATATGTCAGTTAAGTTATTGGAATGAACTAAAATGGAAAGAAGCAATGTTCATCAATTGTTTTTGTTCACTCCAAAGTGATGGGTGATGTACACTTTCTATCCAACTTTTCTGTTCTTATACTATTAGCCACTCTGAGAGCCCTCGATAATATAATAAAAATTCTGAATTTAGTGTGTTAATGTTTATTTCAATAAAAAGTAATATCCGGTTCCATTGGTTGTTCAAAGTTACACATGGTAATAAATGTTTTTTTCTATTATATTTCGCGTTGTTTTACATTGGAAGGCAAGGCAAACCAATAGAATATATGTTTGTTTGTTGACATTGATCTTCATTCTTTCCTCGTCTTATGTTTCTGATGCCAATGACATGTCCGACGCGTGCAACAACATAGAGGAGGAACGACATGTAAGAACATTAATGGCATAATCCCATCGCAAATGCAATGCCTTGCTTATTGTGGGACAGAAGCAGCAATCGCCTACAAGGATTGATCAAATGGGCCGCCCATCAATGTGGTAGCCAGCAGTTTTGGGAAGCTTTCAAGAACCTTTCGTCCCGTTTTGGAAGGTTCCGCGTAGTTTTCTTCTTCTTCCCTTTTGTATTTCTCTCTGCCGGTATTTACTGAATTTCATTTAATTTTTCTATTTTTCATGTTTATTTTTTTCCTATTTTTAAATACATGTCAACTTTTGTTGAATATATATTGACCATTTCTCGTATAGTGGTTGAGATGTTTCTAGATACACATTGCACATTTTTTCAAACACACATTAAATAGATACATGTTAAGCATTTGTCAGATGCATATCTATACCTATATTAATTAGGCACTCCCAAGTAATTACCACGTTAATCAGAAATTACCAACCGTTTATCTGCTGGGCCATGTTATAACGGTGGATATCAACCCATATAATTCTCTGTCAAAATTCCCGTCGTGGAATCTTCACAACTAACCTGCGTGTAGATCTAAAAAAAAACTAATATGCGCGTTATGAGGCTAAAAAATATGAGCGTGTAATCTACCTCTTCGTCCCCGAAGTTCTTCCCCGTTAGTCCGTCTTCCTCATCCACCTCCTACGCCCCCTTCATCTGCCGTCGCTCTTCCACCTCCGCCTGCTTCGCGTTCCCTCCTCTGCCTCCCACGCTCTTCCTCCTCTGCTGCATTTCCATGTCCTATTTTCATTCAGTCTAAGCCCCAAAGTTCCACCGTGTTGCAATCCAATCTCTCCTTAATCCCCTTCCTTCCCAACCTTTAGATCTCCTCTTATTTTAAGTTTTTGGCCCAGTATGGTTGATGCATTAGATGAGGAATTGTATCCACGATAGTTTAAAGGAGGACGCCCTTGAATCTGGAGGGTGGCGAGCTGAAGATTTTTTTGACTGGAGGCACTACAACTCACACTCTAGGCCCTATTCGAGTTTATCTCCCGTCCTTAAATGATACGACAGAGGCCCTTACAGATTCTATCTCTTGATGCAATCTTTTCTCTCTAAGAATCTTGGAGAAAAGAAAGAGATCTCACGATAAAAGGTTTCCTTCTCTAACATGTAGTTGATCCCGATATAATCTCTCTTCTCTGATGAATATTTTTCTTCACAGATTCCTTTGTTGCCATGCATCTCTCTGGAATTCTAGAGTGGCCTGTGGTCGAGCAGGAGCAACGCACGTCTCGAGTTCCAACTGTGGACTGTGGAAGACGCTGGCTTAGATCCATTCACCAGCACATATACTTTGGTGCAAGTGATGGATACTGCATGTGGCCTTCTCAACTACCATCGCAATTTCTTAATATAGTACTCCAATAATAATGAGGTGAGGGCCAAAGAAATTAGGCCATCTGAACCAACATGTTAGTGACAGAGGGAGGCTTCCGACATCTCGCCGGAACAAACTACCAAGAGCATAGCAAATGAAGTTGGGAATCAAATTCGCACGATGGTCAGCGGACTACTCCCTTATTATTTTTTCCTTCAAGTTCTAATGTATGTATGCATTACATACTCTTATACTTACTTTGCCTTCTACTTCCAAGCTGAATGTGCATTCAAATTCGATCCCCTATGCGATTTCAAAACTTTGAAATGAAATTTACAACAACAACAACAATAAATCCTTTAGTCCCAAACAAGTTGGGGTAGGATAGAGGTTTTGAAATGAAATTTGATTTGCTAAATTTCTTCATTAGATTTAGTTACGTCCTGTACATTTACCATTGGTTTATATTGATTCATTATTTCCACTTTTTAGGATACAAGATTTTGAAAGGAGCACTTTTAGTTCTGCCTGTGCACATATCAGATTCTTCGGTTTAGTTCATTTCTGCTGTGCTGATATTTCAGGTTTCAAATTTTGTGGATTTCTACAGGTTGCAGGACCAATGCTTTCAAATGTTCATCAAATCACATGTTCACAAAAACTTTGAGCCCCTTATAGTGTGTTTGCGCTGCAGTTTTCATCTGTCATGTAATTAACTACACTCATTGCTTAGCGTGACATCAAAAGAAATGCCAGGATTAGAATCCTTGCACTGCATCCAGACCAGTCCATCGATTAATTGAGGCTATAGGTGCCATAGCCAATGGCTATTACACGGTTGATACTGCACTGCAAGGTGCCTGTGTACAATACCCCATGTGTGCTCTCACGTTTGCCAAGCTTTGCCCTCTACTGCCGTGGTAACTGCTTCTGCAAATTATATCAACTGCGGCAAGCCTCCATAGCAGCCACATAATCTCCGCCCCTATCAGCTTGATCTATAGCGTGTCATCAAGAAAAACTAGATTATCCGTGTCTATGTTTCAACAGTTCTCTTTATCAGATTATTATATGGTTTGGGGAGTAGATAAGAACCAACTAGGTGGTCTGCGTCGCCCAAATTGTCACCATGCAGTAATAATGTGTTAACTACATTTATATGAACTTCCTGCACTTACCAGATTACATTTATGCCGCACTTAGTTATGCAGGTTCCTGTTTACTGCAGTTACATTTTTCATATTTGAAAAGGGATCCCGATCTATGTTTTTGTAGTTTTATACACTCATATGAAATTTTTCTGCAACTGTAAACATGGAATCCATATTTCCTTGGTTCCTTTATATAATATTATTCATGATCATACTTGGGCAGTTCCAGGGTTAAGATTTTACACATGCTACCTTAGCTATACAAAATATGATAGTATATTTTCAGCTATGATATCAGCGTCGTTTTAGTTATTTCTATATTTAAAGTGAGGACTCTGTACGTTTATAATTATCCAAATATTGTCAGCTAAATATGTTTTTGCAAAATCAACAGATTTATGAGTTCCATTGTGCACAGCAGAATGATTATTATACATGTGTGACACTATATCTATTTCTTCAAACAGTAGCCTAGACTAGGAACTACAATAAAAAAAAGTGAAAAAACATAATCACCACCATACTATTTGTACGTAGATTGAAAACGAGATGTGTAATCAGTATCTAGAATTTTTAAATGATTTTAACTACCTCTAAGTTCAGTATGGTCACGTTGTTGATCACATTGTAACTGCTCTTGCTATTGCAGGTTGTACTTTTGGCTTCTGTAGGTACCGAATTGATTGACCTCGCCAAAGAATTCCATCTCTCTCTGTATTCCTCTCCATGTTGCCATATAATTACAACATTTGTTTTGGGGGGAAATCCATGTATAAATCCATCGTTTCTCTGTACAATGCACATGCTCTTATATACGTTTTCTTACTGATTCTTCCATTATTTTCTTGCTATGAATAGATAACTAGAATTTTAAAAATTATATTTCAATTGCATAGATGCCTTAATACAGAACCTAAATTGATGACTGCATATAGTACATATATTGGGTCATTTCTCCTAAGAAGATTAACTTGATTAAGCCACCTGGACTTTTAGCATGAATTCCAAAGAAGTTACTGAATGGTCAAGCATGTTTGGGTTTTTACTAAACTGAAACAATGTAGGAGTGTGGCAATAATATTTTAATTTGCTAGCTTAACATATAACTGATTTTTGCACACATGTTTCATGTTGTAATAGTCACTGAAACTGATAATTATGCCCCCATTTCTTTCCTACCGTATGAGTCAAATGTTGTGAGTAACTCCTTCAGATAAGTAATCCCTATATTATTTTCTACCTGTAATTACTAATTTATATGTAAACATGTTGGCGCTCTTCCTGAACAATCTATCTCCATATTACCACACACAGGCTTTCTTCACAACAATCTATAGTTATCCGGCTACTGTCGAATACATGCAGACGAGCTCCACTCACGGATTGACTCCACTGATTGTGACCGAGCATTGTGTGGCCATGATGCAAGCCTTATATTGGCTGGAGCTTCAGTTCCTACATGTCATACAATTGGAGGATACTTTTCTTCTGGATGTATTTGTTTCCACATGATTGGCTATTACCTTCAGTGATACGAGAGCTCAATTGCATGCTCCTCAATTCTTCTTTCGAAATGACAAACTGTCTCTTCTCTACATATGCTTAAATTTTCAACATATGCATGCCATTGTCGACCATAGCCTCTTAGATTAGGTGATATCGAGTAGTAATTTCTCTTACAAAATTTAAGCATATGTTGAGAATTTAAGCATTTCGAGTTTCAAATTTAAGTATGGGTATATGTTGAAAATTTAAGCATGGGTATATATTTCTATATATCTTGCAACATTCCAATTTTAAGAACGAGGTTCTAATTTGTCATGTCCCGCTGTTGTTAATTCCCAATCTAATTTTGTTGTGCATGCATAGGTTGAAATTTAAGGATGTGTCTATAGTTCAATATATTAGCATTTTGAGTCTAAGAAATGCCATTGTAAAAGCATAAGCGACTTTAAACATGATCATTAGTACAATGCATGATCAATTCTTTTTGATGCTCAACTTCTATATGTCCATTCATGTGTGTAGCTACAAACATTTTAAGAATATCCGACTAACTTGCTTATATTATTCATTCCTCTCCTTAAATTTAGTGATATATTAAGCACCAAGATATCTTATTCCAATGTGCTAGCCCATGCAAGTGCACGGGTTGATGGCTAGTTGAATATTAATCGTATAGTGGTTGAGATGTTTCTAGATACACATTGCACATTTTTCAAATACCCATTAAACATTTATTGGGATACATGTTAAACATTTGTCAAATGCATATTGAACATTTTTTTAATATACAGTGAACATTTTTTTAAACAAGCGTCAAACATTTTTCCAAAAAGTCATGAACAGTTAGAACATGGGTAATCTTTTAAAGTGTTACGATTCTTTTAATGGCAGCGATTTTTGTTATATGTTCAGATTATTTTAAAAAATCCCAGACACATTGATATTCCACAAACATTTTAAAAATCATGAACATATTTTTAAATGTTTGAAGGTCTTTGAATGTCATGAGAGATAATGTTAGGAAAACAAAGGTAAAACTCAACGCGCACGGGGTATATGGGTATAGTTACTTTTTTTTGCGGGTGAGGCGTATATATACCTCCCTAGGCATATCTGGCATCCGTGACTCCGAGTAGGCATACAACCAACCTTTTGTTTAGGGGAGCAGACCGTTCAACCTTGAAGAAAAATCAGATACCCCTAAAAAGAATCAAATCGACACAGCTATGCAGGCATCCTATAATCTTGGCACTCATTCCGCCGCCGCTCAGCGCTCCTCTAACTCGTCACCTGACCGGACGCAGCTGTCTCCTGACTCGGCCGTGTAAGGGCATCTTCAATGATTGTAAGATAGTTGTTGGTAGACTTTGACACATAGGATTTTTGATGATGTGTCATACAATAAATGAAGAAAGAAAACAAGGTTGTACTCCCTCCGTTTTTATAGACTCTGCGTATTAGCTTTGGTCAAAGTGAAGCTTCGTAAACTTTCATAGAGTTTCTAGACAAAAATATTAACATATACAATGACAAATCAATACCAGTTGATTCATTATTACATGTACTTCACATCTTATAGATTTATTATGGTAAGTATATTAATTCTTTTCTATAAACGTGGTCAAACTTTACGAAGTTTGACTTCAGTCAACTCTAATATGCGGACTAAATAAAAACGGAGGGAGTATGTAAATGAAGCAACACCCCTTACACAAGCTTCCATGTAGAATGAGAGATCATCTTATTTATTATCTTACATCCTATTGGACAAACTAGATACAACTTATTGGAGTAGTTATATGTTAAGTTGTTGATGGATGACATGACATATTTTACCAACAAACAAACTAACAAATTATTAGAGATGCCTAAGAGGATATAGAACCAAACGACAGATCACGGTAACTCGTCGATGGCATCCACGACGGACGTTGCTTGCCCAGCAACGGCGTCTCCCTCCTATCTCCGGTGGCAGACAAGCGGCACGACCCGACGACGACAGGTCGTGCTGGGTGCGGCGCTTTGGCACTACGGTGGGACGTCCATACCGTGATGGCACAGCACGACGGTCTCTGCTGCTGCCTGCTGGACGGACCCGACTAAAGTTTCCGCACTTCTTGTCTCTCGGCGCAGCGGTACATGTGCCGTCCGTCATCAGAAAATCTAGCCATGGCGGCTCTTCAAGCACAACAAGTCGTTTTGACCCATCTTCGTCTTCTTCTTTTACTGCGCTGCAACGGAGGCACCGGATCGACGCCGCTACATGCTGCTCCGTCCTGCACATGACTTCAGTTACTTATGCACACGTCGACCGGCAAGGTAACCTCATTTACTGTCATGACCGCCCTCGAGCCCCGCTAGCTGCGCCTGTTAGCTTTAATCTTGATTTATGTGTTTGCATGTAGTTAGGTGTTTATGTATCGTGTTGTAGTCGGACAAAGTGTACGTGTGATACGTATGAAGCCGGCCAGAAGACGTGCAAAGGAGACAAGATATCGGGCTGCCGTGCGATGCGGCGAGCATGGTGAGATGTTGATGATACCGTGCGATAGTAGAGTTGGTAGCTATATGCATGGAGATAATTTGTTAGTAGTGGATGGAGTGATTCTAGAAGAAGTGATCATGATGTTAGTGGTAAGTGGAGCGTGGCGTGAGAGCCGGCAAGGCGTGGCGCCCAGGTTATGCGTGAGAGCCTTGTCCCATGTATATATACTACTACCAGTCAATGAAAAAGAAGCAGCCGTGAGGGCTAGAAGAAACGATGTAACCACCGTGTTGTCATCAAGGAAGTGTCTTTGGCAAAGCTATTGTTCATCTTCCTTGGTGCAAGTGTGTGTGCGTGTGAGTTTTTCACCATGTGTGTGTTCTTGTGTTCTTAAGAGAAGAAGAGAGTGAGAACCATACAAGAGCGAAGAGATAGCTGTGTGAGGCAGCGCAAGGTAGAAGAAGAACGGCGCTGCGAGAAGGCGACGCCTACAACACCGAGTGTGATCACAATCAAGCGAGACGCACTTGTCCCTATGACGCCGGCCACCAAGGCCAACGTTCAGGACACCATGGACCAGTTGCTCTCGTTCGACGGTGCCGAACCACTGGCTCTGCTCCCGAACATAGTCAAGCCAGCGCACCGGCGGCCCTGTTCCGTGATGCCGTCGAGCCCAACCGGTATTAGTTCTTCCCCAAGCACTTCCCTGCTGGACGCACTGGTCGTCGTCGCCCAAGATGGCGGTGGCGCGCCCTCCTCCCTTCACTTCCTTCGGTTCCGTTTGTTGTTGGTCAGGGGAGCAGCCGTTGCTGATGTGCACGGGAGAATGGCGGCGGCTGCGCGCCTCCAATACATCATCTTCGAGTCCGCCATGACAAAGTAGCAACCAAAGTAACCACCCATGGCATCGGAACTGAAGCACACATGGCCCATGGGAGATGGTGGTCCAAATTTATGACCCTGGTAGGACGACAATTGGAGAGCTGAGGCGGTCGGAGTACGGTGATTGGGGAGCGTTCTCTCTTCTGGGAGGGATGTACTCAAAAGCTGAGAATTTGGAATAGTATTTAAAAAATGTTGGTTTGTTCATGATAGGATTGCTTGCGTTGTTCGATTGTAAAGAGCAGGCCGCTCTGACAGAACAGAACATCATGGTTCAGTCCAGGCTGTGAGATTTCTTTATTTAGTCGGCGGCGCGGTCTGCTCTCGGTTACTGCCGCACGAGCTGGCCCATCAAGTTATAGATGCCACAGTCCAAATCTTTTGGACGCATGATCATACAAGCATATATGATGTATCAAAGGATCTTTTGGTCCCAAAACCTAGCCGGTCCTCTCACAATAACAAATTGGGCTTGCAAAATCCCGAATGCTCTCTCAACATCCTTTCCTAGACATTGCATTATGGAAATCAAGTTATTTCTTACCTTCGGGTTTGACAAGTGCCATAAAGAATGTTGCCCACTTTGAATAAATACCATCCGCAAGGTAGTAGCGCATCTTGTATGTATGGCTGTTTTCTTGAAACTCTGCCAGTGGTGACTCTCAAAAGGCTAGCTTTGCAAAGAGTGGTGACCTTTGGAGAATATCGATGCCATTGCTAGAACTGGACATTCCAAAAATGCATGCCAAATCCATGTCCCCCGTTTAGCCGCGGCTTCAAACTGATGGTGGAATCCTTCTTGTGTCGTTTGAAGTTTCCATACCATGATGCGGGTTTGTTCTTCCTCTTTAAATGCATGCAACCGATTGAAGCCAACATACTCGGAAAACAACGGGCTTTGTTGATCTTCAAAAGCTTGGCTGTGTCCTGAGCATTAGGTTCTCTCAAGTACTCATGACCAAATACGTGAACAATAGAAATTGTAGAGCGCTTGACACACTTGATGGCTTGGCTCTCACCCATTTCCAAGTGGTCATGAACAAGATCCGCCGGAATTCCATATGCCATCATGCACAATGCGGTGGTGACCTTCTGGAAGGTTCTCTGTCCAGGATCTCCAGCATAATTCCTCCTTTTCTCGAAAAACCGATCATGCAACTTCCCAGAGTTCTCAATGTGTTTGAATAACTCATTTCCCATCCTAAACTGGGGACGGAAGTATTTCTCAGGATACACTGGATTCTCCACAAAGTAGTTATTTCTCAGGATACACCGGATTCTCCACAAAGTAGTTCAGCATCAACCAGTTGTGTCGATCAACCCTAGCCCTCAACAATCTCTCACGACTGATAATGCAACCACCGTGGTTCGGCCGCTTGTTCATGTGCAATGCGACAGTCAAAGCAATCTCTTCATCTTCGTTCTGAACTCCTCATCGGACGTTATGAAGTCATCTACAATCCAGTAATACTTGCGTCAAGCTACCACTACCACATCATAACAACGAATTTTAGAAACAACAAAATAAAAAAGAATAGTGAATTACCTTTGAAATTTTTTGTCAAACACCTATTGTGCAAGGTGAACCTAGGTGCCTTCGTCAACGGCAGCTGAGGCACGACAAAGGAGCACAACCGATGGGAGGGTCTCAGCTCCGTCGATGGAGCATGGTAGGCAACGGACTATCGAGGTCGCGAGGTGCAAGGTCGCGGTGGCATCCGTGGCCAGAGCGACACGGTCGCGCGGCACCTACCGGCCACCATATCAGAGCTCCCCTGGGTGGCATGGCCCCGTAGACGACTGGCGGAGGGCAGCAGCGGGCTAGAATCGGTCGGAATCTGCTGGATAATGCACGGAGATTCATGGCGGTGATGGGGAAGCGGCCTGCCACCCCAAGCTACCGAAGGAGGCGGGCGAGGCACGACGGTCCTGGAGCGCGACTAGGGAATGAGACAGAGCCATTTCAACTCGATTTGACTGGGATTTTGCCGACGGCACTGGGAGGGTGGTCGCGCGCGGGAGGGGCTGAGGGCTTAAACGGGCGGTTGTCTTGTGCGCACACGGTGTAATTAGTTTTGCATCATGCGTTTGGTGATGCATATTTGCTGCACGGGAGGCAAATTTTTGGGCAGGATGCAAATTTCTGCATCACCATATAGGGATAGTGCATCTATTGGAGCTTGTTTGTTAGGCTTCGGTGCCCTAGAAGTTAGTTAAACTATAAGATACCCCGCACGTTGTTACGGGAATTTATTTTTTCTTTTTTTCAAAAAGGAGGTTATCCCCCGGCCTCTGCATCATAANGATGCATGCGGCCACTTTATTAAAATAGTAAATAGTTCAAACGCTACGGGAATTGGTTGATGAAAATTTAGATTGATAAATGAGAACAAAAATTTAAAATACGTATAACTTATTATATTTTTATTATGTATAGTTGTAACACTATTTATTGAAAGAAGTAGAGTAATTAAATGGAAAACAACATGGTTGAATATTATGATGGGTCTTTTCACATGCACGATTGCATGTTGAGGTGGGCCTTATCTCATTCACAATTGTATGATGAGGTTGCATGCTTGCATGATATATAAGATTATAGACATGTAGACAATATGACCTTTGTACTGTAAAAGTGAGATGAGATGAATTGTACAAAAAAAAGTGTCACTTGCATATATTAGGGGATACATCACCTGAGTGTGTGTTCTGCAGCACAGGGGGATGAAAGAATTTCCATTGGTCTTGATAAACACAGACAGTAGGCATAACAAAGAAGGAACGCCAGAAGACTACGTACATCAGTATGAAAATAACAGAGAAGGTGAGCAGCAGAGCTGAAACCTTACATGGGTCATAGAGAAGATTTCTTTTGTTTAGGAAGAGCACACTAAATATTTATGCGACATTCGAAATGACAGGGGCGGCAAAGCACACCTGCAATACATGAATATCTAGTCACGGAGAAAACATGAGCAACCACACATTTTTGTTTGAACATCCGAACTTCGGAAGGCTTGATAAAAAATAGATGGCACTTTAGCTCTTATAATTGAAAGGCAACCGTGGTGTAGACAAAAAGGTAGAAACAGAATAATTAGTGGCATCGAAGCCACTAATTAGTTTCTTGCGTACACATATCAGGACACACATGTCAATATCTCTTGTTTACAACCCATACCTGTAGCAACGACACAACAGGCCGCATAAACAATCCAGGCATAGCTGATATAGTCTAGTGTCCTGAAAAGACTTTCCACTGCATTGACTTGAATCTATATATACAGATAACAGGAGTGTAATCCAATGTCGCACGACTAATTTTCAGTTGTGGCGTTTTACATGCCTGGGTTTCCTTGAAGGGCCTCCAATATGTGATGTCAGTGATCAGTCATGTCTCCTGACATTCGTTTTCTTGCTGGTAAGTCTGAGTGGTGCTTGGTATCGATTTATTTTTCTTGCACCGGCTTCGCTTCTTGGTATCTACGTGAGACTCTGTCTCTTGTGGTCGTTGCTACCAATTTGAGTGAATTCAGAGATCGAGCTGTGGCATCAGGAGATAACTATAACAAAATCAGAATAATGAATATAGACATGACATAAAGTATCAACAGGTACACGACGACATGCATTAGGCCGAAATCTATAGTGACCTTATTTTGCTATCCTTCGGCGCCGGCAAGGGCTAGAGATTAGTTCCATCCAGCACGCGGGTACTCCCAGGCGATGGTCGTGGATGGCACAGGCCAGCAAATCTGCCCCGTCGAGCGAAAACCTGCTAAATCCGTAATGGAAAGAACCCCACTGACATTTCGTAGAATGGGGAGGGGATTCAGAACGGAGGGCACTGCCTGCCAGGCTCCCAACTATGGTGGAGGTGACAGGAACAACACAACTGAGGAGGGGTATAGCTCAGTGGTGTGGATTCAGGTCAGAGAAGGGGCACTTCCTCCCAGCTACTGTGGAGACGGCGGGGACAACACATGTGCACAACTTTAAGGGCAGAGAAGGTTTTGGGATTGTTCCATCAGTTACTGCAGTTTGGAGGAGATGAAGAAGAAATGAATTCATCAATGTGATGCGTGAGAGAGAAGAAACCCATAAATAGTGGAGGAGACCAAGAGAAATACAAATAATGGAGATGAATAGACTATGGTGCTTGGGATAGGAAGGCGAGACAACGCCGTCGAGGGAAGGTACCGAGATTTTCTTTGTGTCGCTCGGCAGAACAAAAAGGAAAATTAAATTGGAAAAAGGTATGATGACGGAGCCTGGCTGCATGATGTGGACCAATCTGAAGCTTGCTGATGTGTATAGCTTGCATGTGTAGAAAATTAGGTTAGTGGGGATCATCTATTTAGTTATTATAGATTATAGATTTCTTTTGCATCATTAGTTGGAGATGCTGTCAAGCCGGTCCCATAGGTCAGCGACTTGGGACGTAGACCTTCACCCGTGCACCCACGTCCACCGCTCAATCACAGAGTCACGCTTTGAGAGAGAAGCTCCACCCCGGTATATTTGCGACAAAGAGAACATTTTTTAGTGCCAAAAACACCTATTTGTATTACACGTCGGTACAAGCTAGTGAAACAAGAAACTTCACATATCGAAGAGAGTTACAAAATAAGACTTCCTCAGTTAATCACTGAACGAAAAACATATATGACGTTCAATGGCTAAATACCTGGGTCATGCTACGCATTAACATCAATGCCCCTGTCAGAATTACCAGTTAAGAACGCCTCATAGATTGCCCCCAAACCGCCGTCATCGTTCTCCCTTTTAATAAGCCATTCCACCGCGAGCTGAGATTCCTGGGCGTTGATGGTGTAGCTGGATAGAAGCTGGACGATGGTGAATGGAGGGCTGGCGAAAGACAGCACGTCGGGGTTCAAAGAATCTATGGCTTCAGATACCATGTCTTCTTCCTCAGTCTCGAGGTTATACTTGTAGATGTCCAGCGATGAATCTGTAGACTTGACATAGTAGATGCAGTTGGCAGCGATGGATGGGATCTTCCGGGCACTGACAGACAGGCTCCTGCGGTAACCGACGAAGATTGCACGGTCACCGATGCTCTTCACAGGCTCGAGCTCATCATCGCCAGCAGTGTCCATGCTGAAAACCTTGAAGCGACATTCTTACATAATCACAACCATGAGCTGTCCAGCGCACTCTACCAAGAAGCAATGGTTGGAGTGCCCCGTTCCAGGAAGGCCGGCAAACCCAGTACTGTCCTAGTAAGAGAACAACTTAGATCCATCAATGGCAAACTGTTCCAACACATGAGAGACCTTCGCACATGAAAAACACCGATAAGTTGGCATCCATCCCCACACACCGGACGTGCAGAAGCCGCCACCAACGGTAAGCCGTGAAGAAAGGAAAGGGAACAAGCCTTCTGTGAAATCCGGCAGAATGAAACCTTCACTGTCTGGCGCCGCCGTGTACTGCTCGTAGCATCTGTCGGATAACAGGGTGAGTTGGGGCGAAGACCCACCAGAGAAAGCGGCGGCAGAAATTCCCAGCTCGAAGGGCATATCCGCCACGAAACGGATCATGTGGCCAGTCAGAGGGTTGAGGACGCAGGCTGCGTGAGGGGGCTCCAGGTCGGCGAGGACGAGTAAGCCGCATGGAGTGGTGGTGATGACTTCGAACTTGCGGAGAAGAGGAAGGTCCTTGCGTACCACGCGGGCGGTGACCAGGTTGACCATCAGGCGCGCGTCGGTCTGGAAGACCTCGTCGACCAGGATCCACCGGCGAGGGTGGAAGCGGGCGTCGGAGGGATTGCTCCTGGGGTCCTCCGCGGCGGACCGCCAGCTGGTGCAGACGGCACGGAAGTCCATGTAGCAGTCCACGTCGTTGGTGGCGAGCAGGCAGTCGGCAATGTAGCCGAGGAGCTCGGACGGGAGCGACGACCAGTCTGGCCCCATGGCCGAATCCGAGTGGACGGGAAGTTTTGGAGTGGAGAGAGGTGCTGTGAGAAGCTGAATCTACTTGCTTGATTTCTTCTAGTAGCTGAAAGAACACGCGTAGATCAAGGGGTTAAGTAGGTTAATTTTGGGCTGAGCGCGAGGATCGAAGGGCCTTTTGGGAAATGACAACGCGGCCACCTTTCATATACCCGAGGCCCTTTAAGTCGAGGGGGATTTGGTAGAACAGTTGTGATCGGTGACTGCCACACAGGGCTGGGTTACTGGGTAGTACTACTAGCTACGTGCTGCATGCTTGAAACTTGGTATCCTAGATGTTCGACGACAAAAAAATAAAGATTCAAAATTTAGATGAAAGCTAGAACATTTTTGCTGAAACCGTTAGAAAAGGTTTTCCTTGCAGATGTTAAAGAGGTTAGATGCAATACAAGGTAGCAGAGATTTTCAAGATATAAGTTAATGTCAATACGATAGAATCAAGGAATAGTCATGTAAGTTCATGCCCTCGTATGCATCAAAATGAGTTTTAGCTCAAGTTTGCAGCATCAATGTGTTGGAAATATGCCCTAGAGGCAATAATAAAAGTGGTTATTATTATATTT
>CBMN010754641.1:0-11926 GCA_000582825.1 Hordeum pubiflorum
TCTCGCCTTTTCTTCCACATCAAGAGTACCAATGAGATCCGGAACGGAAAACTCCTGCCTCTTATGCTTCAGAGAGGTAGCAAAGTTCCTCCACAAGGGAGGACGCTTACTGATTATGCCTCCGGCAACAAACTTGTCCGGTAACATACAGTTGAAGTGCTCAAGTTCTCTAGCAAATGGCTGTATCCCGTGAGCTTGCTCAACCACGGAGCGCTCATCAATCATCGTGTAGTCATAGAATTGTTCCACGATATAAAGCTCAGTGCCTGCATCCGAGACCCCAAACTTGGCCCCGAGTGCATCCCACATATCTTTACCATTATCAATTGACGTATAAGCACCGACTATGTTCTCACCAAGAACACTCAAGAGAGCAACCTTAAACAAGGTATCAGTTTTCTAAAAAAGCTTGTTCATGTTGAGAATCAAGATCTCCTTCAGGTTTGTCAAGAGTGGCATCATAGCAGCTCATGGTTTGAAACCATAGAACGGCTCTCACACGCCATCTCTTATAGTGCACACCCTCAAACATAGGAGGCCTCATGGAAGTAGCAAAACCACTTGGGGTAAGTTGCCTATTATAAGTTTTTTGGATTGTTGGAAATATGAGAAATTTACTATATGATTTTATTAACAAAAATATTAGATAAAACATGACTATCCTAGCAGAGATTAAGACAAGTCATGCAATCCGACAGAGAGTATGCAAATAGCATTTGAAGTAGTGAATATGAACAGAACATATGTAGGACAAAAGGTAGAACAGGAAACTATGGCAGGATCTCAAACAGAAAGAACACGAACACATACTGAGTTGCGGCAGTAGCATTAGGGTTGGAGTTGACGTTGTAGCCAGCCATGTCATCGAAGAGGTTGTCGATGTCGAGGAAGAAGTCGTCATTTGGGAAGTGGTCGTCGGCGTCCGTTGCGTCCATGATGAAGAAGTCAGTAGTCGCATAACACTCCCCAAAAACCTTATCACCCTTCTCCCGTACAAGACTTGAAGTGGCGGGGTTTCGAAGGTCTACTGTCCCGACCAGCGGTGCACGTCGCAAGCCGGGATGGGGAAGAACCTAGCAGCAACTTAGAGTTTGGAACTCGGTGGTGTGAGGAAGATGATGTTCCGGGGTGTCTATCTGGAGAGGAGAGACCTCTCTTTTATAGGCATAGGAGAAGGAGGCGAACAGGTAGGGACGGGAGGTGAAGCAAAAGAGGGAGACAAAACGAACATGCAACAGTCGAAGGGTGCAACATTTGTATCCAGTCTCCACTACAACGAATAGACAACAGCTCGGCTCATTCCCGCAACCCGCGGCGCGTTGTGACGAGGCGTGGCGAGGCGGGTGGCGAAGGAGGAATGCGCGTGAGTGTCTCTCTTGTTCTCATCCTCATACATGTGGAGAAACAACCCCTTATAAGGAGGTGTAACTCATACTAGGTGAGCAGCATGAGACAAAACTTTAGTCCCATCTCTTGTCTTGCATGAATGGGCTAAGTGGCCCCTAGGATTTATTAGGAATTCTGAAAATGTCTAGTGGGTTGGCCGGAAATAGACCAAATTCCGGCAACCAACATGGTTTCATCAGCCACACACGAATGAACGAGAAGGAGCTGGCAGGTGTTGTTGTTGGATCTAGGGTAGTGGTCAGGGCACCATGGTGTGGTAGCGGATCTTTTCTTCGAAGTCCATGCACATGACATTTCCCACGAGGAGACTGCTCCACAAGGCAACCGAGAGAACCGAAAATAGTCATGTTCATGGCAGGAAGGCAATAGGGATGCGGCCTCGGATGGTGGAGTTGCGGTTTCAGCTGTAATGACATCGGTAGGGGGTGGTGGGTCTCCGTAGAGGAGGGAGGGGAAGAAAGGGCCATCTTAGATCCCTGCAATCTTTTCTGTAAAAAATGAAGTTGTTCTCGCAAATAGGAGGACGATTCTCCTTTTTTTGTAAATCTGCGTGCCACCGGGTAAATCACTGCATATTCTTAGATAAAGTGCACTTTAAACACCACACCATTAAACCCGGTTTCATAGTTTCAGATGTTTTAAATATCATTTGTCCCATTCATTGTAATGGGAGTAATATCATTTGCCGTAGTTTGTCTTATTGCACACACTACTCCACTGTTCATTATAATGGAAGTATGTTGTATACTCCAGTACACTTTTGCAGTCCAACCAATCAGCTGGTTGGTCAAAGGAGAGAGATTGTTCCTTAAAGAATTGAGAGAGAGAGAGCGCGTTTGTGTGGGTGTTTCTTGTGCAGAGAGAGAGAGAGAGAGAGAGAGAGAGAGCAGGAGGCCCGCCATTCTTGTGCAGTTTCTGGCCCCAATATCTCTCGCTGTTTTTATTTCTGCCACCATTTCGCTCCCTCGTCTTTAAAATGTTTCCCACCATAGAACTTTGGCATATACTACTACTACAACAGTGCTACTGGTGCCTCGGCTAGTAGCAACCGGGGAAAGAAAGCAAACTTGCAAAACTAGACTAGGCGTCTCCTCTGGTCTGTCTTCTTCCTCGTTTTGAGGCCAAGCCAGCAAACCAAGAAACCCAACCAAAGACCGGCCAAGCAAGCTACCCCCACATGCTACATGGAGGGGAGGGTGGGCATTGCGGTGGCAGGTGGCCATGAAGCCGGTCTCGGCCTGTTCAGACCAGATGTTTCCATGGCGGAGCGGGAGCCGCAAGGAGCAGCCAAGGTGGAGTACCGCTCCTCTCCCTCCTCGCCGTCGACCTCCCCCACGCCGTCCCCGCCGCAGGCCGCGGCTGGCCATGGAGGAGGGTACGCGGCCGCGACGCCGCATGCGTGGAGCTTCGGTGGCGAGAAGGAAAAACCGAGCGAGGCCAGCGCGGGGGACAACGGCAACGGCAACGGCAACGGCATGCAGATGGCGGTTGACGGCGAGCAGGTGGCCGGCTTGAGCTCTGGGCGGCGCAGGGGCCGGCCACGCGGCTCCGGGAGACGACAGATCCTAGCCACCCTAGGTCCGTATGCTCCCTCTGGAATCTAATGCTTCTTCTTGAGCGACCCAAAGCTTCCATTTTTGCTGTTTAGGTTCTTGCCATGTTTGCTCCCCCTTGTGCATTTCTATTCTATTGCTAGGATGGGGTCCAGTATCTGTTAGGACAGTTCTGCTGTTCTTGACTCTCATCTTGTCGCATCCATCTCCTATGTTATTAAAGTGATTCCTGTGTTTAATCTCCACTTATTCTCACCAACCTTTACCTGTGTTCTTCTCCCATTTATTCTCACCAACCTAACTTGCGTACGCATTATTGTCAGATTTAGCTGGCAGGGTTAAACTAATCGACCTGATCCGTTAGAAAGTTAGATGATTTCGTACTTATATGTTAACCTTGATTAAGGTCCCTGTTTCATGCTCTCCAGTAGTTCTGTGACCTAGAAAACTAGTGTAATTGTTTGCCTGATTGCAATCCTTAAATACTTGTGATTTTTGAAGGGGAATGGTATGCGCTTTCAGCTGGAGGGAGCTTCACACCGCATGTCATCATCGTCCCTGCTAGAGAGGTAATTAATTAGCGTCTTTGACATCTTAAACTTCCACTTTTCCCTTACGTTGTGATCTAGTGGCGGATGGGTGTTGTAATTTGAGAAGCACATCGATGTTCTTGTCCGATTTGGTTTGTAGGATGTGGCGGCGCGCATAATGTCATTCTCCCAAAGGGGTCCACGCTCGGTCTGCATCCTCGCTGCCAGTGGGACCATATCCAGGGTGGCATTCAACAAGCCTGGCTCATCTGGCTCGTCTGATAGCACCTTCACCTACGAGGTATGCAATAAAAATGTCATCAAGAATTTGCTGTTTGCTCCCAGAACACGCAAGAGGGTTGCGTGCCTATGCATTAAGAGAGAGAGAGAGAGAGAGAGAGAGAGAGAGAGCAATTAAACATTTTTAGTACAACAATTGCTATTGTGAATCTCTGTTGAATGTTTCATTTGTCCTGAGTAGTTTGGACTATGCACTAATTTGGCTTTAGTACACAATGCAACTTGGCTAATGGCTATGTACATATCTGGATGGATGAATTTATTGTCTATATTAATTGGTGTATTGTTTCTTGCTGAATCAAAATGAAAATATTTCGTGTATCTGATTTCCAGGGCCTGTTTGAGATTCTCCAGCTGACTGGCTCCTTTACAATGGCCGAGGAAGGTGGCCGGAGGAGGACCGGTGGGCTCAGTGTCTCACTTGCTGGCCCCGATGGTCGTGTCATTGGCGGAGTAGTCGCCGGTATGCTGCGTGCTGCCACTCCTATCCAGGTACAGACTCGGCTTTCTAAGTGCTCTCACACTTTCTGAATTTTGAAACCATCTTTTCTTCGTTCTCTAACACATACCATCTGAACAGGTGATTGTGGGGAGCTTCCTACCAAACAGTCTGAAGCAGCATCAGAGGAGGATGGGCCTGCAACCGCAACCATCTGCCACTCCAGCGCCGCCGGAGGCTGACGCCCCTCCTCCGGTGCTCACAGCTGCAATGCCCATCTCTCAGGCGGCTCCTGGCAATGGTCGCCACGGGCCTCCGGTACCCATGGCACCCCTGCAAGTCCATGCCAATGTGCAGCACACTGCAACCACCGGCCCCATGAACCTGAACTCAAGCTCCACCGATTTCACCATGGTCGGCTGGCCTGTTAGCGCACAATCCATGGGTCACAGGCCGTCCCCTGATATCAACCTCTGCTTGACTCCCCAGGAGTAGAATTGGCTGCGGTTTTGTTTTGGTCTCCTCATCCCTGACCCATTTTGCAGGGCATTGACTAGGGTTCTATCCTAATCAGCTAGATCAGCAGTCCAGTTGGGATAGAAGCTAAGCTAGAGTGAGGACAACTTAGCCCTAATCTGATAGAGTGATAGGTGATGCTCTTGATCCTTAATTAGGACAGACTTTTCAATTTGTTATGGGCTGTTCATTGTGATTTCTGCCATTGCTGTAACGGTTACTTGTAGTACTTTAATCGCTGGTTGCCTTCTAAGTTCATGTTTGAACGTAGTCTATGGCCTGTTTCCAGAGTCACTGCCTTCTGTTGACGCGTGTTACTTTTGAGTAGTGCAATTTGCATCTTCACTTTTTATCCTCCAATATTTTGTTTCAGGAAGTTTAAGTCTCCATCACATTTGAATCACAATTGCACATTTTATATTTATTTTTAGAACGGAGGCATAAGACTTGCTCGGCTTTAAGTTAATAAATCCCGAAACATGCAAAGTATTAAATGTTTTTACAGATGACACCAGCATAGCACAGCAAGCGAATAGAATTTCAGAGTTAAAAGGCAGCTGGGCTCATTTTTTTTTGAAAAGTAGGATTGTCCCCGGCTCTGCATCACAAAGATGCATGCAACCATATTATTAAAAGAAATCTCCAACAAATACGGATCCAGGAAGTTGCTAAATTGCTAATGTTCTGTTTGTTAAAAATGACGTCACTTTGGTAGTTCCATAATACCCAAAGTAATGTGCACACTTAAGCGCCGCTAGTTTTGGCTCCACCTCATTAAGCCAAGTCTCAAATAAAATGTCTATGTTATTAGGTCGGCTAACATTGAAGGTCACATGCACTATGCGCCACAGTAATCTAGCTAGTGGGCATTGAAAGAACAGATGTTGGATTGATTCATCAAGATCACAAAAACAACATCGTTTGCTACCCTCCGAACCACATATTTCTAGGTTGTCTTTAGTCAAGATCACTTTTTTGTGAACAAACTACATAATTTTCTTTATCTTTAGGGGCACCTTAATTGTCCAAATGTGTAGCGATTTTGGGGTTAGTCCAATATTTATCAAATCAATATACATTGACTTTACTGATAATACTCTTGACTCTGACCGTCTCCATTATAGTGTATCTGGCTCATTTGATAGGTTGATCTCCATCAATCTATGCACGAGATGCAACCATCTATCTCATCGCTCACCCATGAGTGATCTTCTGAACTGAATGTTTTGGGGAATTGATCGTACAATCTTACTCACGAAAGCCGCTTCCGTTGTATAATATTGTAAAGGGTAGGATACCTAATGGCTAGTGGCTTGTCTCCTAGCCATGTGTTCTCTCAAAACCTGGTGGCATTACCGTTCCAACAATGAATTTGGTCATATTGTAATAAGCCACCTTCGTACGCATCAACCCCTTCCAAAATGGGGAATCCTTCGACTGAGACGTTACATGTGCGAGTGTTTTGGAATGTAAGTACTTGTTACGCAAAAATTATATCCACAATCCCTCATTCTTCACCGAAAGTCTGTACAACCATTTGCTAAGTAGGCACCTGTTCTTTACCTCAAGGTTTTCAATCCCTAGCCTCCCTTGGTCCTTCGGCCTACATATTATGTCCCATTTAGTCAACCTGTATTTTGATTTGTTCTCCTCGCTTTGACAGAAAAAATGTGGTCGATAGAAGTCTAACGTTTTCCATACCCCCACTTGTACTTCGAAGAAAGACAAAAGGAACATCGACATACTCGTCAACACGAAGTTAATGAGAATTAGTCGTCCCCCACAATACATAAGCTTGCCTTTCCAGCAACTTATTTTTTTCGAATCGATCCTCAATGCATTTCCATTCTTTATTGGTTAGCTTTCACTGATGAATTGATATGAGGTGTGCTGCTTCATGCCATAGAAAATTTACATCGGAATTCTGATCTCCATTTGGCGATGTTGTAAGGCATGAATATGGCCTTGTGCGTGCCATACACATGTTGTACTACACATGAGCAGGCGAGAACACCCCCATCAGCAATTTCGATTGTCATTAGAGCGAAGCAACTTTCTCTTTGTTCCGTTCTTCTTTCGCAAGCGGCCTGTGTGTCATAGGGTTGACACGACCAATGTGCTCGCATGATGACTTAGTTGTGAGGCCATAGATACAAGGTGAAGCCTTGGATGGGGTTGATCGAAAACGAGGGAGGCGATTTTACCCAGGTTCGAACCCTCTGGTGAGGTAAAAGCCTACTCCTGCTAGTTTTGTTATTGCGTGTGGTTATATAGATTACACGGGTGTTGTTTTGCTACCTATGTCTCGAGAGATTCTAACTTGAGTTGTCCCTTTGGACGATCTAGAAACCCCCTTTATATAATAGACAGAGTCCCTGGTTTACAATAGATTTCGGGTCTTGACCGTGATCGGAGTCCTACTCTAGATCCTTTGTATCTTCCAAGTAAGGAAGCCTCCGGCTTGTATACAAATTGTATAGAGCCGGGTCTTGCCAGCCTTTGTCGGGTCTTATCTGGGCTTGGCAGCCCATTGAGACCCGGCCTAGGTGTCTTCCTTGAAGACCCGCTCTTGGGCCTCCAGTCTCTTCTGGCCGGGTTTCCTCCAGGCCCTTTAGCCTATTGGGACCCGACCCGCGTAGGATATGGATGACCTGGTCTTGGGACCCTTGGTCTCCATAGGCTCGCTCCCTTAAAGCTCTCCGACTCTTTGAGACCCGGCCCAGGCAGCCGGGTCTAATGCGTGGGTAATATTCCCAACATTAATCCCCAAGTTAGCTTGGATTCATTCATGCTAAGCTCCTGAATTAAGAATAAAAAATACATTAAAGGCAAAGTCCGGGTCTTGTTGTCAACTCAATGGGTCGACTCGCTCCATTGATTTTCATCCAATAGACCCGGTCTTTACCCATTTTGAGTTCATACGCCACTTGGCTCATTCCCTGCTATTCTGCCGGGTCCTTTGTCAAAGGCCCATTCAAGCAGCCGGGTTATGAGCATACCTTCCCATATTTTGGATTTATTTTATCTTTTACACGTGTTTGCTCCAAGATGACACGTGTCGAGATCTGGAAAATGCTAGGGTTTCTCAGGGACCATTTTGTAAAAAAGTTTTACCACATCGTCTATTGGGTTTTCACCGCGACGCTTGAGATTTCTATCCCACCTATAAATAGTGCAGGAGGGGGAGCCCAGGGCTCATTTACCCCTTCACGTCCCTCTTTGTCTTCCACCTCTAGCGCCGCTACAAATCTAGAGCTTGCAATGTCGCCGCTGCTGCCATCCTCGGAGCTTGTGCACAACCACCAGTCGTGTGCCTCCTTTAGACGCCGGTCTGGATTAGACTCTTCTTCGCCCGCGCCGCCTCCAACGTTGCCGGAAACCTTCTGCTTCAAGCTTTCTCCTCTTCGCACCAGTAAGATTTGAATCTCCTTGAACTCTTAGTGCCATTAGGGTTCATCCATTATCATTTTCCTTTAACTTAGATCGTCGTCAGTGGGATTCATCCATTGTACTTAGAGCTCATCGCTTGTTATTTCGTTTAGCTTAGATTGCCACCATCACTTGTAGTTCATCTGCTGCTGTTTATAGTTCACTTTTCCTCTATTAGCTTACATCGCCGCCGCCGCTTTGTAGTTCTTCCGCCGTGGTATGCGCCAAAATTAAGACGATGGATTAGAAGAACAAGGGAAAGAAAAGTGTAGAGTCGGCACTAGCACCGGCTCTGGCCATTGCTAAGCGTCCATTGCACGCGGATTCGGCGAAGTCCCAAATCTCTGAACCGCGGCTTCAATAATTCGTGAGAACCAGCTTGCTGCCTCCCAAGGAAGAGATCGGTTGGCGTGGGTCTGAAGAGGAGACCCGGCCTTAGCCAGAGCAAGGCGAAGTTATCATTTTTGCAGATCACCTACCTAGAGGTTTTTGGTTGCCCAACTCTAGGTTATTCCGCAACATTTTATCATCTTATAACGTGCGACCCCAAGATCTAGCACCCAACTCCATCCTCAACATCAACAACTTCCAAGTATTTTGTGAGGACTACCTTCAGATGGAGCCGACTCTGCATTTGTTCCTGGAGTTCATTTACTGTAATAAATAGACTCAATGCAGTGGAGGTTCGACTTTGGAGTGCGGCGGCGTGACTATTCAAAAGCGCTCCAAATGTATCTACCCGTGTATGAAGTTGGCGAGTCACCCTAAAGGGTGGTAGAAGACCTTCTTCTATTGCAAAGACACTTTGCTCGACGGTGAAAACCCTTTGCCGGGTTATCGTCCCAGCCGGCTTGCATATAATGATCAAATGAACTCATTTTACTCCCTGAAGGACGAGAAAAACTAGAGCCTGTCTTCAAAAGGATTAAAGCTTTGCTAGCTCGTGGACTCAAGACCACAGATCATACCCGGTGCTGGGTTGAATGGCAAATTCAACCTCTCAGTGCGCGCACTCGTATTTTTTACCAATACGTGAGCCGACATGACTATGACACGTGCTACTCTTCTAAAGAATTGGAGTCGGCAAAGGTTACTAAGGCCGCGAAGAAGATCCTGGGTGAATCTCTTCTCGAGATAGAAATTGTGGGTCTTGCTCCCTTTGTGGCCAGCAACCCGGCGCCTACGGTATGTAAACTTTGTTTTAGCATTTTCTACCTTGTACATTGTCTTTCCTTTTGTTTTCTCATATAAACGTCGGGTTTCGTCTTTTCAACCTGATGATGACTGGTGGAAGACCAACTTTGAGCCTCCAACCAATGCAAATGAAGAGGTGGCAGAGGAAGTAGAAGAAGCCGATGATGTAGAAGAACTTGACTCTATTGGCCAGCTTCATAACCAACTTGGTGGTGTTGGCTCTCCACCGGATAACACTGGGACCGGCAACCCAGCCAACAAGGAGGCAAATCCTAGTGCCTCTGATATTGAAACTCTTGGCAGGAGGAAGACCCGACTGGCTGTGAAAAAGGTATTGTTTTCTCATCCACCAGCTTTTTTGGACCCGTCCTTACCTTTGAAGAAAATAAAACATACTGAAAGCAAGAAACGGAGGACCCGGAGTTCCTGTATAGAAGATCCACTCAATGAAGGTCTCCCTCTTGATCCCTCTCCTCGTCGTGTCCATGGGCAAGAGCACTTGAGTCCAACCTCCCTCACCCAGGACCCGACCAGATGAAGACTCCTGTGAATCCATTAGAAGGGTTACCATACCTCATCACCTTCGTTTGAAGCATCCAACATACCATCTGATTTTACTATAAATGTTGTGTAAGTGTTATAAAAGCTGTGCATACACTGTTCTTTTCTCAATTGTTTTGTTCTCATTTTAGTAGGGCTAAGGCGACATTAAAAGAAAAGTCGGGTTCCACTTCTGCGGCTACCACAAATGTAGGATGGTGGCTTCTACCGCCCAGGAAGATATCGCAGAAGAGCCGGTTTTTAGCGATCCGGGTCTTAAAGAACCAAGTCCTCCAGAGCTTGTTGCTAAAGCGACAGAAGATAGGTAGTCGACCATTGATAAACCGGCTTCCCATAGGGTCAAGAAGGCCTAGAAATATGTTGTGGTGGTTGTTGCTACATAGTACGACACCTAGACCTCCAATGTCCTCTCCAAGATGATAGTTGAAGAGAAACCAGCTTTGCGTCACGAGCTGGCTCATGAGGCTCATATGGAAATATATGAAGGGATGAGCTTTACAGCTCTCCATCATCAATACGAGACCCGGCCGATGCAAAACAGGGATGAGGAAGGTGCGCTGGTGGCACAGATGAAGAGAAATCATGAGGTACATGCATTTCCTTATAGCCATACTTATCTGTAGCCCCCAAGCTCCAAGTTTATCACCTCGTGATGACTTGGTGCTTTTCATAAATATGAATGTAATTGTGTAGCCCCCAAGTGTCAGATTGCATACATGCAACAATCTGGGACTTGTTCTTAGTTTTGTAAGATTCTAACTTCAAATTGTGTAGCCCTCAAGTGCCGAGTTGTATGCCCGCAGCAGCTGGGACTTAGAATTTGCAATATGAAATTTCAAATAGTGTAGCCCCCAAGTGTCAGTTGCCTTGCCAACAACAACTTGAGACTTACCAATTGTCCTTTGAGATCTTTTGTCTTTAAATTGACATATTGTAGTCCCCAACCGTCGGGTTGTGTTTCATGCGACCACCCAGGATTTTGTATCCAAACTAACTTTGAACTTTGCACTTGTAGAAATATGCATCTAAGGCAGATCAGCAAATTGCCAGGCTGAGAGAGCCACTTGCTACTAAAGATGGCAAGCGTGAGAAGGCTGAGAAGCTAGCTCGGGAACTTCAAGAATTTGTGCTCAAGGTGTTTGAGAACTTTGAACCCTCTAAGAAAAATTTCGCAGAGCAAGATAAGAACTTGACCCGCAAGCAGAACTTGGAGAGGAAAAATTGAAGAATGTGGACTTGGAGTGCACATGCATAAAAACCCTTTTGGACAAGATCTGTATCGCCACTTTCAGCAACCCGCCTTTCTCTCTTATATGTTATTAATTTGAGTTATTGCCTTCCTGTATATAAATGTTGGTTGTGGCGTGTCTAATCGTTGATCTTTTTCTTTAGATAAAAAGTGTTCGATCAATCGCGAGCTGCCAGACATCAAACTAAGGGCTCTGTACACACTGATCAAACGGTATTATATTGGGAGTACAAAAGCTGTCAATGTTGTAAGAGGATGGGCCCAGCCACCACAAAGATTGGTTTGTCTATTGCAAGAGCTATCAACTATGCCGGAGTGGATAAAAGAGTTGAACCTATCTGCTTGTCGCAAGGAAGCATTGCTGGTCATGGCCTTGGCAAAGGCATATCATCTAGAGATGAAGCCAGATTTGCCAGTCGGCGGCTTCTCTGAACTGAAGCCTGATAACACGCTATTTGAGAAGGCCAAGTTTATCAAGGTATGTAAGGAGACCCGGGTCTGTGCTTCTGTTATTGCAGGCCAACAGGACTTGGCAACATTCCAGCCAGAATTTGATGCGCGTAACAGGCGTGTAGAACCACCAAATCTCAAGCCATTTGAGCTTGTTCCTAAGCACCAGAAGCAGACTTCACTGGCTCCCTCTGCACCACCTAGTTCCAGCACACCATTAATCTCGACTCCTCCTAGAGCTATCGCTCAAGGTGAGGATGATGAGGCTATTGAGGGTTGACGTGGCTTGAGACCGCGT
>CBMN010754644.1:0-12093 GCA_000582825.1 Hordeum pubiflorum
TGTAAAAGAAAAGCTAAAAATTGGTAGTTGCCTATTCACCCCCCCCTCTCTAGTCAACCATATCGATCCTTTCAACATGGACTACTGCATTGCATAAAGGTCTATTGTTGACGGGGTGGCGATATGTATCGCTCGCTATACTCACTCACGTATCCCCCATGACAAACCGGCCTACCGCTAAGAAGGCTCAATTCCTTTTTATCATTCTGTAGCACTCGCCTGCTTGTTTTTTTGTTGGTTTTTTCGTCGTTGGTTCGTCGGGGCATGCCTCTGACCTGATAACAAGTATCACTTCCCCGACCTGTATCAGAGTAATTATTTTAATAATCAACACATGTCTAAAAAGTCTGTCAAATTAAAAAAACAGGAATTTGAAAAATGACCGCGAAATGTATAAAATGTTCACCGATTAAAAATATCCTTATGAATTTGGGAAGCGTTAGAAAATATGAAAAATATTCACAGATTTAAATATGTTCATGAGTTTGAAAAATGTTAACGTATTTTAAAATGACCGCAGACCAAAAGATGATCATGAATTTGAATAAATTTATTATGAATTACAAAAATTCATTTTTTAAGAATGTACGTGAATTTTAGAAAAAACGTTAAAAATGAATAGAAGATCACAAAATAAGAAATATTAATTAATTCGAATAAAATTTAGTGATTCAAACAAGTGTTCATGAATTCTATTAAAGCTTAAAAATAAAACTTAAGTTCATGAATTCAAATAATGTTTAAGAACTTGAAAAAAGTTAATAAATTCAAATACTGCTCATTATTTAAAACAAAGACATTAAAAATGTTCATCAATTTCAAGCAATGTTCATGAATCTTAAAAATTTTATGAAAAATGAATTCAAATAATTTCCACGAATTTTTAAAATGCTATGGAAATTAAGAAAAAACACAAATTCAAGTACTGTTTGTGAAGTTAAAAAATGTTCATTAAATTAAAAAACTGTTCACCAATCCAAGTAATATTCGTGAAATTTTAAAAACTTTATGATATTTAAAATAAATTAAAACAAGAAAGCACACGAAAGAGGAAAAAAAACAAGAATAAACCCGGCTTAGAAGCTCCAAAAACCTTCTCAAAAGCGATACTGCTGGCAGTGACCAACACATACCATTTGCATTACTGACGGGCGTAAAAGTGCTACTAGTGACGTGCAGAAGCGGAGCCAGTTCATGCATGATTACTGAAATCATCATCTGAATGCTAGTGTTCGAATAATTGAATACCTCAAGGGTTTGTACTGGTCGAGGATTATTATACACATGCATGACCATCTAGAAGTAGCGTGCTACACTGAGGCAACTAGGGCAAAAGTTCAACATCGGCTATTGCACATTTGTTGTAGGTAACCTTTTTTATTTATTTTTATAAAAAAGGAGGATGACCCGCCTCTGCATCTGATAGATGTATGCAACCACTTTATTAATTATTCACAAAGATCTTACAAAATAATACATCAATATATCTGACGCCGTCATCTTGCAACATCTGTCGCTACTCCTACCCATTGATGATGGGGTGCCGAATATCCGAGTCAAATACCAAACAGACATCGCACCGAAGCCTAACATTTAAATCCGGATGCGCTGACGAAGCCACATATCGGGCCTGAGGCCCAAACCGGCCCGACGCACTCTCATAGGTCGTCATCGTCATCTTCCATCAATCCATATTCAGAGAAGGTACCGACGCATCGACCTTGCCTGGCCTGCCGTCGACGCCCCCACGGTGCCAGATATCGCCTCCTCCCTACTCGCATTCATAATCACACATATATCGCCGAGACTTTGTTGCGCCTCGCCGCCGAGACTCCACGACATCGATGCGTCATAGGGAATGTCGCTCAAGTGCAAATGCCACCCACTGGTCCCTCGAGCCTATGCACACCTCCAAAAATGACGTAAGAAGAAGCTAAGTGTCGTAGCATGTTCTACAACTAAAGCAGAATTCAGATCCCTGTCTGTGAAGTGGTATGGCTACGAATCATGTCGATGAAGCTTTGTTACAATCGAAGTCTTTGATGTTGCATTGTGATAACAAGGTGGCACTTGATATTGCTTACAATCCCGAACAAGTCATATTTCCCCATGTTATTTCTATCAAATCCGTAAGACTCAAATCCATATTTCTCCAGATTACAACATATTCGTGTTCAAAAAGCTTTTCAATGATAGTAAAACTTTTCAACAGATTCATATTTTATTAGGCAAATTCATGCTTCAATATTGATTCAGAATATGAGGGGGGAGTGGGGGACTAATTAATCCGGACTGAGTAGTACCTGTTAGTAGCGATAATATGTTTAGTTTTTTGGAGAGAAAATCATATGTTTAATAAACGGCACATGCCCTACCGCCAGGGGTGCAAATAGATCGGATGTAGATCGAATAGTGCTCTTACCAGTTATGTTATCATAGTTTCAAAACCTATACGAATGCAAATACAAATGCTATTAGATACAAAAGCGGATCGAATGTCACACAAGTATGGATACATATCGGATTTTTAATCGATTCGGACCGGATACGTACAAATAATGGTGATATATTAGTTCAAGAACATAAGTCAATAGCTATGTGACAAAAAATAAGCAACTTGCAACATATAATATTCCGGATACGAGTAGGCATTTTCACAAAATCGAACATTGGATACTTCGGATTATTCATTGCCACTTTCCACCCTTACCTACTCTCCTCGGCGGTGGGGCGGGGCAGCAGGGTCTGTCGCCTAACGGCTCCATTCTCTTGAATTCAAAATACCCCTCTGTCCACTGGGTTGGCAGCCAAGGAAGTCAACGCATGCGCACATGACAGTGAGCCTGGATTCTCAGTCACAGGAACCTTCGTTGCTGCCACGTTTCGCACGAGCAGAGCATCAGTGTGCACTTTTCAGAAGTAATCATCAAAATCAACCATTTTATGAGTGATTTCATTTACGAAAAGGGCAAGAAAAATAAAGATGAACTGCCAACCCTGGCATCAAGGAACCCTTGTAATGCATGTCCATGGAGGCAGGTAAGCAGCGTCGACGTGCAGCCCATCAGCTGTGCATGCATGAGTTGACAACCATTTTCAGAAGTATTAATCCATCAGCTGGTGTTCATTGCATCCACGATGACCATTTCTTTCTGCGACACACTCCATTCAACTCTTGCTCTAAGGAAAAATAGTTGCTCTGATCTTGGGCCTTTTTTCTCTACATACAGACAATTGTTAATTAGTCTTATAATGCGCATCGGTAGATGCTCAACTTACAATGTCACCACCCACTGTCATTAGTAAATAAAACAAAACCATCACAATCACGTGGCTGTAATAAGCTTCTAGTACAGTACTAATTACCAAATGTGTGTGTCCATCTGGACTTGAGAGTAGTAGCATAGATAGGTTTCTTACCCATTAGTTTACACGTCCTTTGATGAAGCTTGCCTAGGTCAAAGATATCAGCTGTCCTGCATGGTGGAGCACTACTCCTTGCTGCTGCTCCACCAATACATTACTCATATGGAGGTGATCTATGCCTGGAGATCTGGGAAGCACGCAAGAATCTCATTAAATGCCACCTTGCATCATGTTGACTTTGCAAATCTGGACGGCGAAATTACATTGCCGCGAAACTGTCGGTTTTACACTCATGATCGGCTGTCATCTCTGTTTCCCGCGACCATCGGATGCGCGATTGACGGGCCGAAGCTTCCTCAGCCTCTCCATGGGTAGGTAGCCGGCCAACATCACTTCTTCTTCTTCCCTGCAGTCAGTCAATTCTCTCCTGTAATTAGTCGGTGATTAGTGTAAGTCAATGCACATCTTCTTAGTAACTGATGATCCCATGGCTCAAAGCATATATAATACTCCCTCCATCCCAAAATAACTGTCTCAACTTTGTATTAACTCTAATATAAAGTTGTACTAAGCTTGAGACACTTATTTTGGGACAGAGGGAGTAGTATGGTAACTGGTACTTCGGTGTCATGTGCATTGGCATATTAGTGCATAGCCCGGATCACACATCTGCCTCCAAAGTCCTACCATCCCCAAACCCCAGGCAAAGGCCAAGGAAAACAAGCTGTACCTGCAGTACTTCCATAGATCCCCTCCACATCGCTGAAGCAAAGCAAAGAACACGGTCCTGCAATGGAGTCGAGCGGTCTGAGGAAGAGAGTAGCCGATATGATGGATGGGAGCAAGTACAAGCCCAAAGGCTATGGGATGGCCGGCACCGGCCAGAGGCTCCCATGTGCGCTGCTGCTGCTGCTGGTTCTCGCAGCCGGAGCGTTGAGCGTCGTCGTCATGCACAAGGTTAGGGAGCAGCGCGCCTTTGCTGTGGTTCTCAAGGAACGTGATGTGCAGGCCGTCTCCCTCCGGATCCTCCTCCAGGTATGGCTATGGCTCATGTATTCTACTTTTTTCTTCTTCCTTATCCCCATTTTAGATCACACAGACAAGCTGGTGCAAGATCAACCATTCTGCATCATATAAGAATGAATCTGCATTTTTTTTAAGAATGTCAAATTGCACCAATTGTAGAACAGTGCCGACCTCTGCTAGAATAAGCTGTCGCCTCCCCTCTCTTTCTCGTCGAATATGGATGCACCTCTCAGAGATGCAGATTCTTGCTCGTGGTTTCCAATTTATGTATAACTTCTTCACCAGTAATAACCAGGTGTATGAAATAAGAGTAGTGTTCTAGACATCAGCTGATTCACAGCATAGATTTGCTACGGTGAAGCTATACAAG
This sequence comes from Hordeum pubiflorum, assembly GCA_000582825.1. NCBI lineage: Eukaryota > Viridiplantae > Streptophyta > Magnoliopsida > Poales > Poaceae > Hordeum > Hordeum pubiflorum. The sequence goes on from CBMN010754644.1 coordinate 4,763, forward strand.
TTTTTTTTGACACATTTCGACATGTGCTTTGATTGCCATCTTTTTTCAGTTACTACTCACTAAGAATCTTATTTATATACCAGATGTATATATTAGTGTGGTTTCTAAATTCAAAGGAAATATAACTAACCAGACATCGTACCATTAATTCTAACGAAATATATATTCTTACCAGAAAGAGAAGGCATACGGCAAAGAGACGAAGAGGAAGGCAGACGAAATGAAGGGCACGATGTCTTCCCTAAGAACACAAAAGGCAGACCTGAAAACAAAGCTCAAGGTGCTGGAAGCCACAACCACAAACCTCAAGAACACGCAGAAAGAACTCGAAGCATCTCTCAAGGAGAGAGAGAGCCGCATCAGCCAAATGGAAGGGAAAGCCGCAAATCTTCACAGCACTCGGAAAGCACTAGAAACATCTCTCAAGGAACGAGACAACCGCATCAAGCAAATGCAGGATAAAGTCACCAGTCTGGAGAAAACTCTGAAAGAACAGGAGCTGTCTCTAAAGGCGAGAGACAGCCGCATCAGGCAACTGGAAGAGAAACCGGCCACAGAGTCGAATCCTGACCAGATGGCAGCTCTCATGGAAATCCTGCAGCGGAAGGAAGCCGAGCTCGAGGAGATCAAGACCAGGTTCCAGGACAACAGGACTACGGACAGGAAGGTCGTGAGTAGTAAGAGCACTCCGGCACGAACAAACCCAACAACACCTGCCGTTGTAGTAGCAGGAGAGGTTACAAACTCCAGCAGGAATAGTACTATACCTGCTAGATCAGAAGAGAAGAGAGCTGGCAACACCACAGTGACAGAAAGCAAACTTCAGAAACCAACGACCAGATCTTTAGAAGAAAAGCAAGTGAAGCTCGCAGTCGCAGGCAACACACAAGTTGATGATTTGCAAGGGCAAGACAATGATTTCTTAGATATGGATGATATTTATGGAGACAGCCATGCCAAGAAGTCTGAACTTGCTCGGCGGAACAAGAAGGTTTTGACCGACAGTCATGTCGAAAACCAAAAGTCAGGGCACCCCCTGGACCAGCAGGACAGCCATCATGTCAGATACAACAAGCTGCTTGAGAAGGAAAACATCAAACCAGATGAAACCAAGAAGAGCAATACCGTTGGGCACCTGGAGAAGATCTCCAAAGACAGCTTAAGCGACGTCAACCTAAACAGACCGATAAAAGGGATGGCTGGTGCCGCTGATGTGAAGCCCAAGGTGCCTGTAAATGATGATTTGCAGCAAAACAAGAAGCAGAAAAGCAAAAGGTCCAAATCGAAGAAGAAGATGATGATCGATACTGCAGCTGTTAATGGCGCTGGAGAAGTTACAGCAGGGAGGTAAGTAGAGACCACATTGATACCCACTGTTTTGAACCTAAAAAGGTTACTATGATAGAGGACTAGAACAGAAGTGTTATTCCCATATGTCGAAATACAATCGAGAAATGAAGGCTATATTGTTTTTGAGTAATTGACACTGTAATATTTTTACACTTTGTCTTGTGTTGACAAAGCAATTTTGCACACAGTACATTATAAGGTTTGCACAGCACTAGACAAATTTGTTTTTGAGTGCTGTAAATCATTCCGCCCCATTTTATTTCCTAAGCAAGAATGTCGTAACCCCGCCCGGGCAAGCAATATGTTAGCTGGAAAAGTACAAACATGTATGTTGCGGGTAAAAAATGTAACACAACAAGTTATAGTGTCAGAGCAAGCTTGATACAAGATGTAGTGCAATGCTAAGCAGTTGCAAATAGCTGAACATAACCAATCAAGCTATTCAGAACTCGGACAGAACATAAATTTAAGTAACTGCAAGTATATACTCACATGACAAACACAAATACAACAATGCAGGACGAGTGAAGTACACGGTTAGTACAGACTAACCGTGCAGACTTCTCCCTATGCACCTAGGCAAATAATTAAGTAATTAACACTCGCCTCACTCAGACTTCTCCCATGGCCCATATGTGCTCGTTTGCCGTCCTCCCCCGTTCCATGCATTGGCGACTACACCATCGTGCTTGGTGCATCCACCGTACTCCTTGAGCTTGTGGCCATCCTCCTGCCTCCAGGCACAACGCGGTGGCTTGCCACGAGGATACATCATGACTGCAAACGAGTCAACTGAACCAGGTTTCTTTATCAACTCATATGATTTGAAACTCACAAGTGACAGATCGGGAAAAAGCCAAATGGGGAAATCTAGTAAGTATAAGGGGATATTTAAAATGGTTTGAATGTTCGATCATTGATTTAAGTCAACAAAAGTTGAGCATATCATGCACCTTGCCGCATCCACATGCAAAATGCAAGGCCCTTCTTCGCTCTATAAATCTTCTTCCTCCTTGTTCGCTCCACCATCTAATGCTTTCTTCAGACCCTGTTGCCTTATTCAACTTGTCAATGCAGCACTATATAGCATAGATAAAAATAGCCTGCGAAATAGCCGCGATAGCTGCGCTATAGCTTCCCGGGAGCCTCGCCGCTACGCTATGGCTGCTGCATGCAGCCGCAAAATCCTCCACATATCCCTCTAAATGGCTCAAAAATCAGCAAACCCTCCAGAAATCATCCCTCCCACCAGAATTTTTTTCGCTATTTGCCGTGATTGCCTGCTATAGGGGCTGCTATAGCTGCTGGGAGAGGCCGCCGCAAAATCGTTTCTCCCGCGATTTTAATCTATGCTAAATAGTAAATAAGTAGAACAGTTTATAGAGGTTTCCCCACGCGCAAATAAAATAAAAGATTGACGGTAGAAGTCGCAAAGTTCAGGGGAATTCCCAATCAGAAAGAAAACAATAGCTGTTGTATCTCTCTCCAGTGAGATATTTGGATTTTTGCCACCTTATTCGTTGGGCTTCGCAGATTTGCCACTCTGGTGATTTGATTCGCACACTTGCCACTTAAGTCGTTGCATCCTTGATTAGCATGCCACTTTAATCAAGGATGCAACGATTTAAGTGGCAATTATGCGAATCCAATCTCCAGAGTGGCAAATCCGCGAAGCCCAGCGAACAAAGTGGCAAAAATCCAAATCTCTCTTTTCAGGATCAACACGAACTGCAGGCTAATTTGTGAGCTGCTTTTAGATAATCAGATTAGATGGCTCATTTGATAAGCACAGTCGCTGCCGTCGTCGGTACGGGAAGAACAGGAGGGCACCGGGAAGCGCTTACCTGCTCGGGACGGAGCTGAAGGGGACGGCTCGACGCTCCGCGAGTAACCACGAGAGCCGTGGCTGGACGAACAGCGGCGTTCACCGTCGGCGCCTCAGCCGAGGCGTCCAGCTTCGGGACTTGGCAAGGGCGGCGAGGATGGGACGGCGGCGGCGGCGGAGAGAACGACGTCGGGCAAACAAGCTCGTGTGGGTCGCTGACCGGCGCTAGGGGTTCTTGGGCTGGGCCTGGACAGAGACAAAAGAGGCTTGCCTCCTCAGTCGCTCATAGGGCCCATTTTATCCGCGGGAGCTAAATGTGCCGGCTCTCCGGGCCGGTCGATAGGTGTAGCTGCGTGCGAGTTTTTTTTCTGCTATCTTTTTTTTTACACAGCATAGACGCAATCGCTCATATACACGCGCATACACTCNNCCCTATGAACGCACACACGCACGCCCTATCCCTATGAATACCTCCAAGAGACTGAGCCGGCATATCATNNTGAGATTTACGAAGTCACCGTATGCGCCTTGTCGTCGACGGAACGTCTTGTGCATCGCCGGAAATTTTGAAATAAATTCAGAATAATGTAAGCACCAGGACTTGAACCCTGGTGGGCTGGGGATACCATTGTCCCTCTAACCATCCAACCACAGGTTGTTTTTTTCTTTTCTGTGATTTCTAATCGGTATTTTCATTGGTCAGCATCAGTTTTTTTTCCCTCCGGTTTTGTTTGTTTCTTTATTTGCTTTTCTTTTGGTTGTATTCTTTGAAATGTCAGTTTATTCATACCCATTCTACATTTTTCGTATACAACTGAAATATTTTTTGTCCACGATTAACATTTTTCAAATACAACCAATAAATACAATAAATTCAATTACATTATTATCGTTTTCTAAAATATATGTTTTGGTGTTTTCATATATAATTGTATGTATTTCATAAACATCTAAACATTCTTTTATATATGTTTAACAATTTTCAAATACATTAGCATGTTTTCAAATATGTTTTGAACATTTTTCTCCACTGGTCCATATTTTGCTCATGTTTTGCTGCCTTCCAGTAATTCTCCTCTTCCAATAAATCATGTAAATTGAGAAGAAAAAAGCATAAGAACTCAGCTATAATGTGAAATATATAAAGAGCAATTCATAATAAGAAATAATAATGCAAAATGGACGTATCATGGCTCCCTTAACGACTATCTCTCTGGTTTTACCTACAGGGACATACACTTGTGGTTTGCAACTCAGCCTCAAATGGGTTGCACGAGTGCTGAGTTAACTAGCTTCATGTGTAACAATGTGCCATTATAGGCTCTCTCTTGACCAACTATGTTATGAGAATCTGCGAGATAGACCAGCCTTGTAGGTATGGTAGGCTAGATTGGGTCTGCTTTCGGGACCTCGATACTGCCTCGGAAAAGTATCTTCTTGGTCTTCCTAGATACCCTACACTTGAGTCTAGTAGATAAAGTGATTAATCGGGTCACCGGGAAATTTAAACATACCTCTCATAGTGTAAAAGGCGGTCATGATTGGCCACGTCCTCGTTATTGATAACTTTAAGCAAAATGACCTAGAGCTTTCTTGAAGATCTCATCACCATAATTCCTTAATTAAAATTTGTTGGATTTGAACAAGGGAATAGGACTCAGTTGAAAGTGACAAATGTGTTTGGGTTCCTCCATTGGCCATACAACAACGCATCCTGAGTTCATTGGGTGTTCCCAAGTGGGACCATAAGTAAAATATGGCCTCTGCTAGTGTTCATCCAATCTTTATGGCGTATAAGCCAACATGTCTATGATATATAGAGTAGAATCGCCATATACAAAGTACTCCCTCCGGTCCTTTTTAGTGTGCATATAAGTTTTGTCCGAAGTCAAAGTATCTCTACTTTGATCAAACTTATAGAAAAATGTATTAATATTCCTAATACCAAATCAATATTGTTAGATTCATTATGAAAGATAGTTTCATAGAATATATATTTGGTATTGTAGATGTTGATATTTTTTAATATAAATTCGGTCAAAGTTTGCAAAATTTGACTTGACATCAATCTAATACGCGGAGTAAAAAGGACTGGAGGGAGTAGGATAAAACTTATTGCTTTTTCCAAAGTAAACTCAACCTCCACTGCATCATGTAGTTGGAATATGTCTATTATATTCCCTCTGGTGACACTTATCAATACATTCAATGTATTGACCCTTGTGGCTGCAACATACCATGGTGCAGATTTGTTGTATTGAGGGAGTGATACGATGTAGGGTTACGATGCTATGCTCAATTTCTTCCTGTGAGTGGATGGATGGCACATGATATTATTGTTTTCCAATGTACTTTATTGTAAGCTAACCTTAAGCAAAGCATGTGTGTAATGTATAAAGACTAGATATGTGATGTAATGCTCATGAAATGTGATATTCTTGGTATTTAATCGTGTAGTGTGTGTCATAGCAATCGATCCATAGACTGACACATAAAGCATAGAGATTGGAGTTCCTTATACAAGACCGGGTCGTTATAGATTTACATCGCCATTTAATAATGGGATGTGTGAGGCATAGCTTTTATTTATTTTTATTTTTCAGGCGCCATGTGTCCTCTTTAAAAATAATGGTAATTTAATAGAGTTCGGATCTGTGCATCATCCAACGTATGTTCCGGAGCATACTGTGCAATTACGTAGAATTGTTTTGGATAAAAATGTGCTCAACATACACTAATTAATAAATGAATTAACTTGATTTCTTGCTTCATAATGATACATAATACACTAGAAACTTATACCCAGACATTTTGTTATATATCAAATTTCAGAGATCTTGGTGATGATATTTTACAATGCTCAAATGGAACATAATACTTCAAAAATTAATTAGTGTAGGCATGTAATTATGTCTTATTGAATCTTGAATATTGGGGTACTCCATTGAATGGAAATTATATATGCAAGTCAATGTATCAAATCGAAATAACAAACATAAGTATTCATCATTTTTTACTAAAAATAAGTTTGCAGTGATAATAGCTTGAATGGTAAAATAAATAACATATGTATCCTCATATTTAGCAACAACACTATGTTGTCAATTGTAGGTGTACAAAAATACTACACTAATTAAATTTTTACATTGATATAACAAGTTTTAAAAGATAAAAAAGTTTACTATAAATAGATATATACTATGAACTACTAAAAATTTCCCACATGTTGACACCATATGTTCCTAGATATCGTTCTATCCCAGAATAAATTTTATTTGTTGCCCCTCTAGTTATGCTCAACGTATTGTATTAAATTGTTAGCACCCATGCATGCTAAAATTTTACCGGTCATTATTCTTAATACCCACTTCATTTATACCTTGTACCAGCCCTCTGGGTTTATATTTTGAAAGTCATCCTCATTGAGTTGGTTGAGCTGTCCACCACATCTCTGGCTGAAGCAATATTTGAGAAGCTCGGGCTCATTAAACCAGTCTACCATGTGCGTCATCTTGAGTAGGGTGGATATGGATCACATATTGAATTTCACCGTACAAAAGAAGGTTCCCGCACTTCGGCACGTCGAACTAGACTACCAGGCCCTATATATGAGCATAGGGAAGCATCAAAGAATCGTGATGCCGATCTAGTCGTCGAATACATGGAAACGAGAGAGAAGAAGGCGCTTGTTGACTATAACTATTATAGCTAGAGCAGCAAAAAAAGGCATCTACAAGAGTATCAGACAGGAGATGTTAGAAAAATTAAAGGAAATTAAACAACCCGCCAAAACCATCAAACAGATAACTAAAGAGGCATGCGACTATGTGGAAGAAGTGTGTGTTGCGTCAAACAAAATCCATGATCTTGCTCAGGGCCGGCCCTGGTGTATGGACGGCAAGGCGACGGCCCAGGGCCCACAAGGGGGAGGGGCCCATGACTTATGTATATATACACTATAGCCCAGTATAAAATAGGCAAAAAAAATTATAGAAGAAAAGGAACGAGATGGGCTAGTGATCAGCGATTGATTGGCCAGTGTACGACGTCGAAAACAAGCGATCATCGGTGTTTGGTGCGATGGTTGATTTAACGAAGCGTCACGTTGAGACGTTCGTTTTCCTTGGTCTGCTTGATGGGGTTATGTACCTACGGT
>CBMN010754645.1:0-15289 GCA_000582825.1 Hordeum pubiflorum
AGTCCCGTTATGATCCATGAAGTATCCAATAATATCAACACACTCTATCCTAGTTCGGTTGTTCTTGGAGCGCAACCCCTCCAATATATAGGGAAGCAGCTTTGGAAGAGAATAGATGTTGATCATTTGCTTTATAAGCTCCCCCATTTTCTCTCTGACTTTTTCAATGTTGTGACCAGACTGCGATACAACAGTGGTTTACAATTAAAAATTCTTGTCACATATTGCCATACCATATAAGAATAAAAGGAGTAAGTTCCAAAGCAAAAAATAATGGAAAATATTCCCAGAATGTAATTTAAGATGATATTACCTTCTCTATAAGGCAAGGCAGGAAGATTGCAGCTTCTGCTTCCGTTAACATGTAAGATTGATCTCTCAGACCATCAAATAGCTCCGGAAGAAAGTCAAGAACCTACAAGACAAATAAACAGAATACAGAGACCAATTGAACTGGAGTGCTTCAACAAAAGAAATAAGACTCGTAGAGTTTTGAACTAGCACACCTTCAACAAACATGTCGTGTTGGATTCACAGAAGCGCAGGACAAACCATCTTAGTAGTATATCGAGAAGCTCAACCACTTCTTTGCCACTAGAAGGAAGTGCCTGCACAATTGGATAGGGTCACAATCATACAAGCTAGGTTGCACAGTTTACTGCACACGAATAAGTTTCAATATTGCCATCAATTTCCAACCTTTTGTAGCAACTCGATACCATCTATTTGCCTCTTAAAGTCCGAGTTCCATAACCGCAAACTAACATCCTCTCGGAAATGCTTAAATAAATCAACCTGCAGAAAAAAAAATCACAGAATCAGATAGCTTGTTCGGTGAATGGCCAACTAGCTACACTGTCCACATGTGTAAACTAAATAAATTGTCGGACATAATCAGATCAATATGTCCAATGAACCAAACATGAAACATATTGAAACACTAGATTCTTCTTCAATGCATCGCAGGAGGATGCTCACATTTCTGAAATGTGGTTGTATTTGCGCACATTACTCCATGTGTGCACAAAATAAAAGTGAACACATTTCATGATTGAATTTAAAACAAGATTCTAACATATTGAGTTGTGATAAGATAAGAAGGTGTTTGCTAGTCAACGCGACAGCATGGATACCAGCTTTGGACACCAGCATGTCTGCTACTGCTAATCACAAAGTTCTGCTGCCTTCTAACTTGCTATACCAATTGACCAGCTCTGAGTTCTGACATGAAAAGACATGTGCATATAACCTGCTACTGCTTGCATATATTAATTCATATGAAACTGTTGGATACATGAATTTGTGCTTGAAAACAAACCAGCATCAAGGAGAAGTGACAAACAGGGTTTTCCTTGACATGTGACAGTTTGTTCTTAATAACTTCTGCTTTTTTTTACCGGCGGTTTCTACCTTCCTACTCGGCATTACACTAATTGTGTGTCCACTAGGTATACTGTTCTGCTTATTGATAAATGGTAAGTACATGCTATAACTAACAAATAACAGCACACTTTATGGCATGATGAGACAACAAACGAGTAAAGAAATATATCTGGGGAAGCAATGCAGTATGCTTAAACCAGTTGTTTTTTCACAACACGGACCTTCAGTTCGTCTATTTGCTCACGCCGTGGTTCTTCGAACTTGAATTTACGTACCAACACCCGTCGCTCGCGATCTTCCTGCACAATTAAATACAGATACAAATATAAGAATCCAATGCACAGCTTTGCTAGTTGCAGGACTTGATGATGCCCTACCTTGTTTGAATCCTTAATGTTAAATAATGCCTGAGACTGTAACGAGTCTTGAGAAGAGATCATAGTAACAGAGGCCCTTGCTGGAACTCCTCTCTGATAATAAAACAATAACAGTCAGGAAAAAGAAGTCATTTTCTACAATGACATAGACAGCAAAGCTACCCACTTGAGATGCAGCTTTGCCAACGTTTGACGCGCGGTCATTTAGGCCAGGTTTGACGTTCTTCAAACCACCTTTTGACGGCAAACTCATGCTTGTTGTCACCATCTTCACAGAATCAGATATTCCTGTTTAAATGGTGCGGTAATACCAAATCAGTACAGAACAACCAGCATCGAGGGGAAAATCTAAAATGTGAATTAAGATTCTGCAAGATACCTTCATGCACACTGGACAGTTTCAACCTCTCTGCTACAATGGCCATAGTAGGGGATGGAAGATCTCTCAAGTTCTTAGCAACCTACATCATACAGCGTATTCAGCCAATGGAAAAGTTTCAGAAAAAACGAGCAAATGAATTAAAAGAACAAAAAGGACAAAATCATACCGCTGCTTGGCCACAAATCTTGAGAATTTCATTCATAAAGGTCTCAGCGGCTTTACGGACTTCGGACGATTTATCCTTTTCAACAAATGGATATAGATATTATTAGAATTCCCATGAACTATATATGAGTTTAAACTAATTAATACCAACGAAATATTTCGATAGTTTGACTAATACCATCAAAGAAGATGCAGACGGCTTCAGTAAAGGCAAAGCCTCAGCGGGATCACTCATTTTCGAGACATGCTTAGACAACCAATCGAAGAGATCTTTTCGCCCTTCTGAACCACTTTTCTGATCACCCAAAGCTACTGCGATATATGGAACCATCTTATCAAGTTGAGTAGCAGCAACCCAGGAATCAAGAGCAGTCAAAGTGCACTCTCGCATGTGCTTCTTATTGTCACCAATACACTTCAGCACATCTGCCAAGATGCCCTACATCATAACACAAAATTGCAGTTATTATATGCGAAAGTACATTACTAAGAAAAGGTACAGACAAAGTAGAGCTGGTTATAAACCTTGCTTGATTTTTCAACAGAAGGGCCCATAGCAGATGCAAGAACACCAATCGATGACAAGGTCGCCATCACTAAGTTTTTGTTACTGTCATTAAGGCGGCCTCTTAGCGCCGTGAAAAGGTCCACTGTAGTTTCAAGATAACAAAAGTAATGCTGTGACTTAGATGATACAACCCAGCATAACATATTTAAGAGTTATTCAATATTGACAAAACAATGAACCTGTTCCTGTCGGCTGAATGCGCTTATGGGCCTCCTCCACAATTTTGTTGACTGCTTCTATGGACTCCAGCCTTAACTGTCGTTTCACATAAGCACAATATCAACATCAATACCAAATGCATGCAAACTCACAGAAATAGCCCAAGAGGTTAAAGAGAAACCAATTATCTGTAGAATACCTTCCAGTCTGGGCTCCCCAAATTTTTCAGTAAAGCAGGTGTTATCTTAGAACTTATGTCTTCCCTCGGCAGGCCATCTGATGAGGCAGCAGACATAGACGATGCAGTGTCCAAAGCTCTAACTGTTCTTTTCGGAGGAGCAGCAGCACCCTGTTAATTCAGAACAATTGTTGCTGTTAAACTTCAAAAGGAAAAAAAAAATCCCAAATAATGACCAAGACAGCATACCTCAAATGGATTCTTTTCATATTCAGCATCCAGAGCACTGAGAAGTGCCGGTTTGACATCACTCAAGAAACCCTTTATATCTACAGGAAAGACTTATTTCAACAACGACAAACAGAATGCACCCATCAAGCATAAACAAACTAAGAAACAAGTAAACAACCTGGCCCTACAAACTTATGCAGCATCCCGATCAGTTTGATAGTTGAATTTCTGGTTGCAGCAGCGCTAGATTGCAGACCCGTGTCTTTACAAAAATCGATTATGTCCTGGAACCATAAAGAAGCCTAAGAACAAGAGGGCGGTGTCTTTATATGCCAAACGATAAAACCATAGCAAACCGCACCTTTAGTTTTAAATTCGAAGTCCCAAAGTCTTCAACGGCAGATACCATCCAAAGAATACCCTCACTAAGAACCTTTGGATTCTTGTGCTCTTTCATTATTTTGTATAACTACAAAAATGATGGGCACAATTATGGTGGTTGCAGTCATTAAGATTCATAGGTGATAACCTCAACACCAAATTGGGGCAGAAAGAGTGAATGCGCATAAAATGACTACAACAATGACATAATTGCAGTGTTATCTCATACCCTCTCAAACACAAACCCTGGACCTACTGCCTCGCAAAAAGCGGTAAGACATTTCATTGCAGGTGCTCGGGTTTTTATATCAGCAACCCTTTCACTTATCCCTGAAAGAAAATGATTTTAGAAATCAGTAATTCTGCAATAATAAGCACTCTACAAGACATAAGTGATAATTGGTTGTGAAAAATTATCAAATATTGTCAAACTGAAGTAAGAGGAGCTCGTACCAAGAAGGCATAGAACGACACATCGCTTTGGGAACTTCTTTACAGTTGAGGCAATGTACGTGATGACCTCTATAACTTGTTGTTGAACCTGTTTAATACAAAATATACATTACTTCAATAAGGAAATATTTCTCACTAAACCAAAAATCATCAGTAATTACCTGCACATTTTTTTCATTCCATCCAGGCACAGCACATAATAAACGGACCAAGAGTTCAGCAGATTTGTCAAGTTCAGTGAGATTTTCGACGTCCTGCTTTAGCATGCCAATGGCTGCCAAATAGTAGAATATTAGGGATTAAACGTAGATCATGGAAGCATCAAGGTTTAGTAGAATAACGTTCCATTTTAATACATGGCATAGAATATTAAAAACAGCACAGAAATAGAAAAATATCAAACAATGATACGACATGATTTCCTTCATTAAGGTAGCATTAACATGTTAGATGTAAAAAGACGCAAACCAAAGCTTAGTCTGTCAATCCAAATAAGATAAACAAAAAAACATGAACACGTGATCTGTTGTAACCTTCAAGACGCTCCTTCCAGACAGTGCTCTTTAACTGCGAAATTGTCTCTGTTTTCACAACAGAATTTAATCTCTCCTCTATTTCTTCCAAACTCATCTCTGAAGGCTGCAAGAAAGCAAACAAGTAAGCATGTGAGTTCACGCCCGACTTTCTTGGTGAGCTATTACTTTGTAAACATAATATCTCATTACAGTCACTCAAAATCAGTTGGGTATAATGGAAACACCTTCAGTTAAATATCTAAGGTTTCGGTACTCTTATGGTAGATTCAAAGACTTAAAATACTGAAAATTTACAAAAAAAGACTTAAAATACTGGACTAGGAGGAATATACATCAAGTAGTTTCAAGACTTAAAAAATTTCCAAAACTCCCACAGATAAATTGTGACTATCTACAAAATATACAAGTATGTGCTCCAGACTAGCAACTAAGACAAGTTACAGAGTTAATGTTTTACTACGAAAATCATAAACGATTTTGATTGTAAAACGAAAGAATGTACTTATGCTAAGCAAGTCAAGTAAGCCACCTCAACATCTTCAATCTCAGGAGCAGCAGAAGCCTTTGAATGTGGTCCGCCATCTGTCTTTTTTCCAGTTGGTTTTGCTGGTCCAGATTTCTTAGCCGGGGCCTTACAAAAATAGAAACATGGTGGCAAAATTTAGAGTAGAAACTCAAACATAATACGGTTATGCGCATCCAAGAGCAGGGAAAACAATATAAACCGCTGCATGGATAGGCTTCTTTCCACTAAGCATGCTTGCAGCAGATCTCCTCATTGTTGAGCTATCTGTAACCTACACAACCATGAAATAATCAGGGTTTGGTTTGTCAACTGATATATCAAGCTCCACTGTTAGGTGCTAGCTATTAAGTATTTTAGGCAATGGTCCTACAAAGATTTTATTACAATAAATGTAGTCCTTCAGCTTCGTCCAGTACTGCTTAATGTAACACTGGCGGCTTCTATTTCCAATTTTTGATATATGCCCGAGAGCATGTTTAGTCAAGCCATAGCAGAAAAATCTTAGAGCAATCATCAAAATTTATTCTAACAGTGTTCTAGAAGAGACCAGCCTAGCACACCCAGCTGATTATCCTGCCTAGTGTGTAGCACATAGCTGAAGGCAGGTGGCAAACATGATTCCAAAGAGAAAGCCATGCAGCCCAGCACAATTGCAGAAAAGCAGGTTGGGTCTTGGAAGAGAAGCTACAGATTAAAGATTGTACGTGCCGTTGTGTTAATAACGAAGTCAAACATAGAAAAGGTACCTCACGAGTAGATGTGGCAGCTCCTGAACTTGAGGTAGGTACTGAAATGGCATAGTTCGTGTTTGTTAGGTTCGCAACAGTGTTGGTGTAGAAATGAATACAGAACATAGATGTATTGTTCCCATCTGGAAAAAAGGGAAAAGGAACAGCAACTCAAACCTGTCCCTGAACTTAAAACAGTATCGGTGGCAGAGCCAATCATATCTGAAAGTTTCTTTTTCCTCACGTCATCTAACTTCTCCAGGGACCGTTCCAAGGGTTTCATTCCAACCATCTATACAGATAGTGAGGTTCCCAAAAAAGCATAGAACGTAAGTAACATCAAAGGATATACAGATACCACGAGGAAGACACGCTCAAAAGACACAAACCTTAGCTATGGCAGTCAAAACAGAGAATGAAGAATCTCGAACATCTGGGGTGCTATCATTCAAGCACTAAGGATAAGAAATTAAGTTAGTGCAGATACGTGAAGGCAAGTGCAAATATACTATAAGAAGAAATCACAATCGGTAAACAAAAATTGGTTATTCACCTCCATGCAGATAGGAACATACTCCTTGTGCAACTTTAGGACAGTTGCCTTATTGCTCGTTTCAATGCAAAATGCAACCCAGTTCAACGTTAAGGATCGAACAAGAGGGACCTTGTTTTTTACAGCGACCCGGACATCTGCAATAACACAATAAACAAATTATGTACTCGCGTTTTGAGCCAAATACAAGGTTTGTGTTAGGATTAACACATTCGCCTTTTTATGTATAAATAAAACCACTTTATAACACTTCCGAATTTTATTTACTATATAATATACAGGGTTTTTTACTAGCCAAAACAAATACTAACCTTCAATGACATCAAGTAGAGCAATACAGCCAGACTTATGCATTGCTTCGAGTGTTTGAGTCAGTGCTTCCGACATAGTTGGCTTTTTTTCTTTCAATTTTTCCTGTTTAACAGAACAAGGGGCAAATGAAGTGAAACATGTCACTTTACTTGATCGATATTTCAGGTTAGTGCAGCATAAGAATTTTGTCGGACAGTAACAGGAACAAATATACCCATTGCCCTGAGCCCCTGTAAGGTTTAATTTAAACAACACGATTATGTCAAATCAAAAGAGGATAGTATGTAATACTAACTGTTTATTACACAGCTAAATCACCAAATATATCTTTCTTGGTAGTCTGAATATTACATAAATCGTAATATAACGATGTCAACCTAAACACAAATTTGTCTCCAAAAGTGTGTCTGCATGTGTGTGTGTGAACTATTATTATTGTAAAGCAACAAGAGGACAACCTTTATTTAACATCTAGAGTGGTTATAGACACATAGAATCTTGCATTTCCCTCTATCACAGAAAATCACATGTCACACTTGGAAAGAAAGGTGGACCAAGCAGAACAGCAGCAAACTGTCCAATAGCCCCACCTTCCTGCAAAAGAAATGGTAAAGTCCAAACTGAAGGAAAAAGTATCTTTTTTCTTCTCCGACTTAGCTCACAGTTCTCTCCCTTGATGTGCTTCTTTTCTAAGTCAAATCGACCCTCTTCTGAGGGGTCCTTTTCACAAACGTCCTTCTTTCCCTAGTACCTTCCACAAGGCTATTGCGCAGCGAATCAGTAAAAGCAGCAGCACAGTTCAGGACTATCTCCACACACACACACACACACACACACACACCGTTAAATGAATCCCTCTTTGGGAGTTTTTTCGCTTAGTCAGATGCCCAGAGCCTAGTCACCCTGGAGCTTGCAGTCGGATCTCAAATTAACACAAGCAAGGCGACGAGCACTAATGTGCAACAAAGACCTAAATTCTTCAAGTGGATCACGCAGTAGCATGCAAATTTGGATCAGTGATATGGCTAAAATGAAGGGCAAGTACATTTACAATAACACAGAAAAACACTCAATAGAGTCAAAGCAAATCAGAGATCTTAAGCTATAAGCAAGCAGATATCATAAGCAATAAAAATGAATTTGCTAGCGATTTATGGCTATTAAGGAAAAGGGTAATTTGGCAGACAAGTAAAACAGGAAGGGCGATTTGTGGTTATTAAGGAAAAGGGTAATTTGACTTACAAGTAAAACAGGAAGCAGATTCCGTGAATTTCCCGAAAAATGAGTTCTTAAACCTTTCGCTAAATTCCCTATTGCTTGGGTAGCTTCCACTGCAACAGCCAAATTAACATCTGTAACGAGCTGCAATAGGACAAAGACAAAGGGAAGGAAGTGAATCACAAATTACAAACATTATTAGAAGCAACAACTGCATGGTAGCACCTAGGAACCCGAACACTTCTCAGATAGTTAACACTTGCTGACTAGCAACAAATAAATTGGCAAGATAAGAGAAGTAAGAGAAAACAATTCAAAGGCTACTTTTATCACAAATACTACCAGCCTACCACAATAAACCAAGAGCATTCAACGACATAACATAACCTCCCAAAGAATATGGTGTGCAGGTAGTTCTCGTTCAGTTTTGCTACACTATACTCCTAGAAACTTTCAAAACAACATAATATGAGTTAATTTTGAGCAATGAGAATCCACGCAAAAGATTTCTGAGAAAACATTGCGCAGGTTGTATCAAGTTAACATTCTCCTATGAATTACTCCAAGTACAAACTATAAAATTAATAGATGTCAGGAAAAACAATGAAAGGGTGTTTCTCCTGTAAAATATAAGGAAACAAAATAACATAAGAAGATTCAGGAAACTGCTCAAAATAAAATCTGATTTTGTCATGCTAACCAAGAAATAGACACAAATCTTAATGCATGAAATATCATAAAATTCAATCCAATATTAACCTTTTTAAGTGTTCGGGAAACTTCATTAAAATCACCAGGAGCGATTTTTTTGGTTGAAGCAAGCTTAGTAAGCTCTGCAACAGCATCCCTTCTTTCTGACCATTTAGTTGCTTTCTGGAATTGCAGATAACACAATGGCATCACAAGTTTATAGAACAATAACAAATGATTAGTATGACTCTGGCAGTATGTCTATGCAAGAAAGATCACATACCACGCCATCCCAAAATCCAGACTTTTCAAGTGGTGTTAAAATATCCACAGGATCAACAAGATCATATTCATCAATCTCCATAGGGGCTAGAAATACAATTGTATCAGTATCTTGTCGCAAATTAAACACAGGAAACTTGTCAACAACAGAAATGAAATTAACAATGAAAATGCTCCTGAAAACAACAGACCATCTGGCACTGCAACTTCAGAAGTACTGGCGCCTGTTGTCTCTGGCACAGCTTCCTCCTCAAGCTCCTTTTCTTGTTCAGATCTGGTAAACAATATTTAAATTATATACACTTTTAATACATGATGGGCCAAGTCGAAAAAATATAAACATGCTGTATTCAACAATAATGAGCATGCTTAAAAAATATATTTGGCAGTAAATCAACACATTTTTTAGGGCACAGCGTCTTGTGACCAAGAAACTAACACCACTAAAAAAACTTAGAAGAATGTTTTATAACATGGAGATGTACCCTATGATTTTGCCTAGTTAACCATCCTTGTAAATATGATTTTGGTTCATCCACACATAAAACCGGATTTATTAGGCCTCCTCTTATTTTGGGTCAAAATTTGACTTAGATTTAACTAATAATTAACTAATAAAAGGTAAATTACATGTCACAAAAATTATAACATGGGAAACCTCTTTCGAATACAAATCCAATGATATAGTTTTTGTAGCATATACTTAATATTTGTTGAGACATATACAGTCAAAAGTTTGGCCCAAAATACGAGGGGGCCAATAAACCCTCCTCCGGAGTAGCGAATAAGAGAAAAAACTAAAATAACAAACAAAACCAATAGCCCGTATATTATGATAAACAAAACAGTGATCAAAGTTGTATCTTATGCTAGGGAATGGAGTAGCTTTTTTAGATTCCATGGTCATAAGTATACAACAATGTACAAATAATAGCATCACACCATTCATAAAACAAATGCTGAAAACTTGTGTTTTAGCTTACATCGGATCAATGGATTTTACTTATCTATTCTACACCTAATAAAGTATTCTCAGGTATGAAAGTCACTAATTTAACTTCTTTTATTGAATTGCAGATATTGAATTGCTTGCTCTTGAAATTCACCATACAAGGATATTTTTTACAAGCCAAATATACATTCATCTAGTTTGATCAGACTGTAAACAAAATCTCATAGAGAAATATTATGATGTGCTTGCATACACTCCTTATGCAACGATGAAATGGGTTATTCAGAAATGACTAACAGTACAACCACCCAGTCTAACAAAATAAAAAACAAACTCACATATAAAACGACTACACAGAACATATTATGAATGTGTTTTATCATAGTTCGTGTAGAATTAATAGCAGCTTGAACCTAGAATGTAGATACCTGTTATACAAGGTTAAATCCAAAATTTTCATGTAAAGAATGCTAAAAATATTAGATGGATATGTGACTTTAAAAAGTTGACCTTATCTTGCGAGTTGGCTTAGCAATTCCCGAGACATTTGCTAGCTCTGCTTCCAACTCTTTTTTCTACAAACAGAAAAAATGTGATTACAAAGTTGGCTCATAACACATATTATCAATGAAATCCATCGAACTGATACAAATAATCCCACCATTGTATCCCTCATCTTCTCAAATAAAATTGACTTTACAGGCTCTTTGCCAATCCATCGACAAAGCTCAAGCGTCAAGCCCTTAGAAGAAGCCCGAACATTCTGGTCTGGATGATCAAATAGCTCAGGAAGCATCTTCAGAATTTTTTTAGGTGGTACAACCTTAGCTCCAAATTCACTGGCAGAAAAAGGAAGATGTTAAGAGAGTTTGATAGATACTTGTGGTTACAAGCCAACTTACCAGCTAAGAACTTACCTGAGTGCTTGAAACATGACATCAATAGCAGGTACAACAGCTTTAGCCACTTTATTCTTTACAGCCTTCTCCATAGATTCCTGGTACCATAAGAAAATTGAGTCAGTTTGAGCAAGTTAGCATGTAATCGACATAATTACAAGAGGGGAGAAGTTCTGGAGATGGGAAACATTTTAAACAGGTTGAGTAAGCAACAAAAAAATAAGGTCGTGTTAGATAAAGGCTGGTCATCAATGCCTTGTAGCAAGATGTCATATCACCAGAATAACAAAATACTTCAACACTCAGGCATGTACGTGCATTTGCAAATAAATGATGATTGGGATGCCATCTGAAGCTTTTACATATAGGTCATAGTGGAATCCATGTGGCCAAGGCTTTGAAACTTTGACCATTGTTTTATGTGGTATGTGAACTTACATCATAATATGTTTTTTTTCTTCAGATACTTTTATAATATATAAGTTCAATATTTTTGCTAGTGTTATGATTAAACATCATAGCCTGTGGACTGAAAACCGATAAGACTTATATTTGTAAGTAGACGGAGTAAATGACTTGTATTTGTAAGTAGACGGAGTAAATTATACTATAAACACTATTATTAACAACTAACTGTGTAAATGCATATATCCCCTTTTTTCCCAAAAGAGAACTGCAGGGAGGCTGATGGTACAGATTTTCTAGGGAAAGGGGGACCCAATGGGAAGTCACACATTGAATCCAGACAAGCAGGGGAGCCCTAAACACAGGGAACAGTTCTCCACAGAAAAGGGAACACCAAGACTCAAAACTGGGCGCAATGTTGTCAAAATAATTAGCTTCTTTGCTTCTTAATGTGCAGGCAATGGCAACGGATACTTCCATAAAGGAAGTATTGTGGTTCCACTGGATTCCAAGTTTGTACAAACAGTGAAGAGTGAAAGGGCAGTCAATGAAGAGATGGCGGTGGTCTTCCAGTGCTCCAGAGTCAAGGAGTATGCAGGAAGATCCATTAGACACCAAGCAGTTGCGCCTTATGAGCATTTCTCTGGCATTGAGCCTATCTTCTCCCATGAGCCTACCATTGACCAGCAGGCAAAACAAAGGCCTTAAGTTTTGGCCCGCATTTACTTGACCAAATCCACAGGATCCGGGGAGTCCAATTGGTTGTCCTGAAAGCTATGAAGGCAGCATTGCTCAGAAGTGTATTCCGCATTGCCGAAGTGCAGGTCCATCTGCCTTTCATGTGTATATACCATTTCCATGACATTGCTTCTATTGTTAGATCTAAGACCGCCACCACCACCATCATCAGTGCATGTTAGTTGAGCAGGAGAACTTTGTTTTCACAGTACTTGGGTGGGCTGGGCAGGGATTGCTTACAGATGGTGGTTACAAAAATAGTAAGTATGAATACGGATGGATGGTGAAGAAAGGTTAAGCATTGTCATCACCATCAGTCAAACTTACAGGTGCTCCCTGGTAATGCAAAGCTCGGGAAACACACCCCTGGTGTCCTTGCAACAATTAAACGAAAAATTGCTGTACTATAAAGTGAATGGACGAGTGGAACAGCTAAACTACTTGCAGAATTTTGGGGTCTACCATGCCACAATCGAAGTACAAGACTGAAGGCGAAGGAGGGAAATTGGTTTTCCTGCCACAGACATTCATCAATGGTTTCATGCACCGAATACCAAGGAAACAATGGCCAATCTCTACCACTGTTCGCTAAGTGATAACTAAGATGTGCTAGTGAGAGGGGTGTAAACTGTTTCGAGTTATTGACCATTCACTCCTATGGCATAGGCCTAATAACCATATATAAGTTATAACAGCATCTGTACATAGGCATTACATAAGCCAGCAATTACATCCAATCATACACCTACAAAATGTGTGACTTAAGTTGTGGCAGGCAAAACGACTGAGACCACACCATAATTGTGTGCTCGATGCATATGAATCATCTTAAGTCATACTGAAAGTAATTACCAACTGCGGTTGGACTTACAAGGAAGACCTCTGACGCCTCCAGCTCCACCCAAAGGAGAAATGCAGCTTGGGCCTTCTCAACAGTCTTAGGCCTACCAGTGAGGCACTTGGCACAGATCGCATCGCACACCTCCTTGGCATACCTGCGCAAGGCCGGCCCCAAAAATCAACGGAAAGGTTACTAGAAGCACGAGAGCAAATGACGTAGCATCCTGTAGACACGCACCTGGATACATCGGCATCAGCGGCTCGCTGGAAAGCTAGCAGCGCATCCAGCGCCTTCTCCTGCACGGGCGCGTTCGAATCCGAAACCGCCTTCTTAAACAATGGTCCTAACCACCACAGGAGCAACGGAAAAACACGGCCATTCAGATCTAACTCGACGGAACACAGCAGGAATCTCGAAATGGGAGCGCACGAATCAGGCATCGCGCGGATCCGAGCGCGCAATGGGGCGGATCGGGGGGCGGGGGTAGCGGGCCTCACCAAACTCGCGGAGGCGGGCGTCCTTGGGGTCGGTGATGGAGTCGCAGAGCGCGGCGAGGTCGATGTTGGCGTCGTTCCGCACCTTCCAGTTCTTGTGCTGCAGCCGCTCGTCCCACGGCAGCTTCTTCGCCTCCTTGAGGAGCTTCTCGTCCTCGGTCGACATGGCCGGCCGCCGCCGCCGCCGCTAGACGAGACGCTAGAGCCTGGCGGCCTCCAATGCAATCGCCGTCCGCGGATCGATGCGGCGGACTAGGGTTTCAAATTGTGGCGGTGGCGGTGGCGTTCGTGGGGAGTTTGGATCGGAGGCGGGGGAGAGAGAGAGAGAGAGAGAGAGGATGGGAGGGGAATAAAAAGGTAAAAAACGATTTTCCGAGGGTGGGAAATGCGAGTGAAATAGGGAGAGGGGAGGGGGTTTGGGGCTGCGTCAGGTCAGGAGCGGAGCGTCATTTTGCTCGTCCGTTCGTTCGGGCTCGCACGGGGGGAGACGGTAGGTTTCGGGTCAGGGTCGCGGTCGCGTACGAGAAGGTGCGCCCGTGGGGTGGGCCATGTCCTGGGTCCCATGCGTCGGTGGGATGAGGGCTGTTCGCCGATTCGTGAGGCGAAGGCCGAGGGAGTGGGAGTGGGACGGTGTCGGTCCGGTCGGGGAGTTTCGAAAGATTTTGAATTTCCGTGGAAGACGGGCGGCATTGGTGCCACGTGTACGGACAGGATCTCGTGACTGTATCGCGCTTAGCTGTAAAGCGTACACCTCTCGCTCCAGCACAGGTCATGCACGAAGGGCCCAAAGCGCGCACAAAATGTAGGCTAGTTAGTTTTAAATTTCAAAAAAATGTAGGTTAGTTTATTGGTTGTTTCAAAAGAAAAATAACGCCTAATTTTAACAAAAGTGTTTCGGTCTTCTTTTCAGAAAACAAGCTATACTGTTAATTTAGAAAAAAATTGTCAGCAAGTTCAAAAAATTCGGTTAGTAACGAGTATGCACAAAATCTTGTTTGTATAATAAAACATGCTTAAACACGAGTGACTGCACCATCGCCGGCGTTGCTTCACATCTACGGAAGAGATGATTGTGTTCAGTTGGACGTCTCTGGGATCCCGGCTCTAAATCGAAGTCATCGAATGCATATGTACAGTGATCCCAGAGATCAATGTTCACGAACACACAAAAACTGAATAACAAGAGTCTTACATCCATTATAATACCGTTTTACACAAATATGACATTTAGGGCCAGGAAGGCCAAAACACCAATCATAAACTCGTAGCGGAAATCTTCAACGATAGCGCAGACCCATGACATCTGCCTTAACCCTATAGGCATTCTGACTGGAAAGCATCATAACTCATATGTTCGTCACTAAGGTACTCTTCACCATTTCTTGTTCTTTCATGTCTGGCCAATTAAATAACCAGGGATGAGCCAATAAATACTTTTAAGTGTACTCACAAACAACCCATGTTTGGAACAAGATAAACAATGTGGGTTATAGCACTAAGTAAGTACTTTTGCGAAAAGTCAGTTTTGAATACAGCATCATGTCCTATCATTTTGTAAAATCATGCATCATGAGGTTACATATATCAATATAAGCAGAGTTGGAACAACTCCAGTTTAATCATCTCATCGAGTCATCTGACTTAACTCAAGTATTTCTTCCCCACACACACGCCAAAGTTTTGTAAAACAATGGACATAGCCCATGAGCGGTCATCCAACTGTCTTTGACCGTGGACACGGCTATTCGAATAGTTGTACACTTTGTAGAGGTTGCATATTTTACCCACAAAACTCGGGGAACTTTCGTGTCATCCACGACTCGCGGTATATTACATAC
>CBMN010754649.1:0-14514 GCA_000582825.1 Hordeum pubiflorum
TTTCCATAAGATTGTTTTAACATTATTGAATCATTTTTTTAATTTCTAAAAAATAAGTAAATACATACAATTTTATCCAAGATCCACTATATTCATGGCTTGATTCATATCACAAAGGTTAATCACATCAAAACAAACCTATGAATTCAGTCCTTCAACATGCATCATATCAAGATGATCCTTACATGAACTAGGGTTCATCATGTAGTTCATCATGAAAATACATACAATCTCTACAACAAGTAAATATAAGTTCAAATCCAACCCCGTATCCGCCATAGAACATCTAGAATCAACCTAAAACAATCCTATATGGTACAAAAAAATTAAATCTAGTTTGAAAATAGGAGTGATTTCAAGCAAATAATGCGACAAATCGGAAGCTTTTTGACTAAAACGAATTGGAGGGATCGGAGGAGCTTACTTTTCTCTTTTCGGAGCCATCTCAATCCGCAAAAATGATGAAGAAACGGAAGAGATCCGAGGGAGAGAGTGGAGGGGACGAGAGAGGTTCCCCCTCTCTGTTCTTGAGGAGGCCGCGGGGTGGGGTGGGAGGAGATGGGGAGAGCGAACCGGCGATTCGTCTTATAAGGTTACATACCCTACCGCCGGACCCTGCGGCAGTGGGTTATCACTACCTATCGCCGTCTTCTCTGGCGGTAGGCTCGTGCAGAGTAACGGCGACCGTCAGTTACACGCTGACGTGGCTAAGTCACCTACCGCCGAGGAGTCAGGCGGTAGCCTGTGTAACCCTACCGCCGAGGTGTCTGGCGGTAGGTAAAAGGGTCAAATTCGAATTTTTTTACGTACCGGGGTCAGATCCGGCTGAACGTTACAAAAAGGGTCAAAACAGTGAATTTGGCTTCACTGTGCCGCAGCGACGTTTGTGACGACATTCACGCGGCTTTCAGCTCACTCCCACGCGCTGCTGTTTCGATGCCCCGGCTGTGATCGGATAAGAGAACGGAGCCTAATTAAGGCAAGGATAAGGACAGGATAGTAAACAAAATGATATGGAAATTAGAAATCTAGAAAGACACCTACAATCATATTTGAGAAGCGATGTTTATCGAGGGCTTGAACTTCGATGCATTGACGACCGTTTCACCGAATAGGCGGAATATGCCATTAACCAAATGCCGGGAAACAATGCACCCGATCCGGACGGCTTTACCGTTATGGAAGCCATTTAACTATTCTGGAACCTACATGTTTAGCCAACTTTTAGTGTCTTAACTCGGCAAATATAGCAGCCTTGCCCAAGAAAGAGGAGGAAGTCTTTTTTTTGGTGGAAGTCAACATTGAGTATAGGCCTACTAGTCTAATTCACGTCATCATCAAGATGGTTGTCATTCGGTTTTGTGCTCTCTAATGCTCGAAGCACATTCATCAAGAAGAGAAACATTCAAACCGCCCGTCTCTCCGACGCTGGCAACATTAGGGCATCTCCAAGGCTGTGATCGGATAAGAGAATGTAGCCTAATGAAGGCAAGGAAGGATGATAAAGAAAACGATATAACAATTCGAAAGCTAAAAAAAATCGACTACCAATCATATTTGAGAATCAATTTTTATGAAGGGCTTGAACTTGGGAGCATTGATGACCATTTCACCGAGGTGGAAAATGCCATCAACCAAATGTCAGGAGACAAGGCATCCGGTCCGGACGGCTTTACCAACGTCTTTTTTCAAAGAAACATCCGGGTAAAGCGAACGTTATGGAAGCCATTTACCTATTCTGGATCCTCCATGTTTAGCCCACTTTTAGTGCCTTAACTCCGCAAATGATCTACCCTTTCCTAAGAAAGAGGAGGCGGAAGTCAACATTGAGTATAGGCCTACTAGTCTAAATCACGCCATCGCCAAGATAATTACCAATAGGGTTGGCATTCGGCTCGGGCTACATATGAACAAGCGCATCTCTAATGCTCACAACGCTTTCATTACGAAGAGAAGCATTCATGACAACTTTATGTATAATAGAGTGCACACCTATAGCTGTCGGTCCGGCTGTCGTAGATAGGGCATCAGGACGTACTCAACCTAGTCTTATTAGTCAAGAAAGGAAAATATGCGGATTATTTACTTATAACAACAAACATAACCACATTATCGTGCCGGTTTTAGCTGGGAGGCGCCAGCCTAGCAAGGTAGGTAGCCAGCCAATAGTGGCCCAACTGGGCAACTGGCCATTGTGCTTGGCTGTTGCATAGAGGATGAAGCCGTTTTCTCAAGATAGAAATGAGAGAGCGTGCTTGTGCTAGGAATTCACGAGCGAGACATTGTGGACACCAGAATTAGGCAATACAGAAAACATAATTAAGGTTGCCTTAAATGAAAATGTTCCAACATGAAAAGGTTTCGTATCGTTGAAACGAACAACTTTGATGTATGGGTCTTCGTCATACGATCTCATCTCGGTGGCCAAAGGTGTGCTCGAGTTACTGAGATTTGGTGTTCGGAGTACTTTTCAACATAATGCATCCAAGACGGCCTAGGATTAAAAGGTGTTCCACATGCAATGTCTTCGTCTCGTGGATGCTATCGAGTTTGATATTTGAATCATTTCAATCCTAAATCATATGCAAAAGTTAGAGCCGACGCAGTGACGCCCAGCACCACACACCCATATGACTGATGTCTCATGGGTAGCGTGAGTTGTTCGTCTGTTTTACGTGAGCGATTCAGCCCTCGAGACGGCTTCGAATAAAAAAACTTCAACACGAGAGTTGTTCGTCGCGTCGAGACGGATAAAATATGCTTTTGGGTGCGTCTCCATCCGAGGTCGTATGCGGCTTGTGGTTTCCAAAAATCGAACTGCTGTCTCAGACTTACCTAAATCCGAGTTCCGTTAATTTTAAAAGAATTTGAACAGGATTTGAAATCTTTTTATTGTACGGGAAGTCCAGCCACCTCATAAATAGATCATAGGTAATATGTGATTGAACAACACACAATCAATCAATCAATCTACAACTTTTTAGTTTATCTTTTCTCCTTAATCCTAGTTTTCTTTTCTCCTCGTTCTTCATTCGTTGTTTTTTTGCAGGGTTGCAATCCACGAGGCCCTAGGGGGCATCAGATCGACCTAGGGAAGCCCATAGATACCGCATGCCCTGACGAGGTCCCTCTCAGATTGCTTGCATACCGCACTTTTCGGCGGGTCTCCTTCTATGCGAGCTACCGTGTATCATCTCAGCAACGAGTATACACAATGAGGTGTTCGTGTGCAAACTGATGTCACGCCTCTGCGATGAAGGACTGGAAGGCGAGCACGCGCGCATGACGCAGGAGGAGGTGGGGGTGGGGTGGGCAATTTGCGGGTCGATCGCTCGGCTCCATTGCAACGGGCCCAACCAACCGCATCAACGGGCTTGATATTATCACTGTTATAATAGTCTGCTTGGTTCGATTTGTCTTTCTATGTTTATTTCAATATAACTGGAATTCGTTCAACTCAAAAGAGAGAAAAAAAACTGAATTAGCACGCTGTATGATTTTGGCTCTTCTGGTTGGACTTCTCTCCACGTTCCTTTTGTCAAAGTGCTGACTTGGGAGAATGGGAGTAAGATAAATCTGCCAGCGTTATCCTGATTTCGCGGATTCTTCATGTGAGATCGAGTGCGTCAAGTCAATTGTTTAAACGTGGCCTACGTACTCCCTCCATTTCACAATATGCCGTCGCAGTCGGTCTCGTTGGTTAAATATATGGTTAAACTTATATTTTGAAAAACACAGTAGTACTACATTGTAAAATGATCGAGCGGGAACAAGTATGTAATCTCCTCTGAATATTGCGGCCCGTGTGACCGGAGGTACAGGCTTTTTCCTGCATGTAACAAACGGCAACCATCAAATACTCTACTTGCCCCATATTCTTAATTATCTCATCTCTTGGCCTCATCGCCAAAAGACAGAACCCAATAACAGCGACGTTAACCTAGCTGCATGGACCGAGTAATAACGAAGCTCGAAGAACAGCCTGCCAGAACCTCGTGCCGAACTGCTCGGACGCACCAATTATATGGCAGCCGCTTAATCATTCAGAGTTTCACTTGTTTTCTGTTCAACCCACGCGTGCGGCGGTAATTTTCGGGCACCGTCGAGGTACTGTAGAACCCCGGCCGGCCAGCACATATGACCTCGGGATCGATCGGCGGACACGCGGGCTAGCAGACAGAATAGAAGGCATCAACCTCGGGATCGATCATGCTCGCCTAAATTGGCTAATTACAGGCGGCGTTTTCAACGACGACGGTCAGGTCAATGATTCGCCTGGAGCGGATTGGTGGGTGCTGATGTTAGTGCTGATGGGATCAGAGAAGCAGAAAATGGATCGAATATGGCATGGCATATGTTTAGCGTCAGGGACTCTTGCTAACTAGGACGTGATTAGGCGCGTGACAGGGATGTGTTGCCCGACGTACTCCAAAAGCAAGAAGGATGTGTTGCCCGTGCGTGGCTTGGTTAATTTTACCTGCTTACTTGGAGTTTTCTTGGTTTGATATTTTTCTTCGTTTGCCAAAAGGGATTCTTGGCATCTATCTACCTACTTTATTTCTGTCATTGTTGAGCTCAGGTTTTGATCGAGTCATACATACGTGCCAGGTGCCAACATAGGGACTCCCTAACGTGTCAACCAAGTCCCATTCTGATAGATATGCTTGTATACGGCAGCACTGTCATCCACATCCACATGACCACATGGCACGCCTGTCACGTTTAACGGCCGATCGAGACTCAACAGTATGGACCTACGTACGTACGTACGTGGTGCTCCAATGATCGATCATACTCTAACGTTCCATGACTACCATTGTACCTAGCCGCGGACCGCTATTACGTTCCCATCGATCCGTTTCACGCATGCATCATGCATGCTTGAAGCAATACAGATGAGAGAATATGACCTTCATCAGTTTTGTCCGTCTGATCAGCGACTGACCCATCACTGTTGGGTGCACACAATTCTTGCTACACGGCTAGCATGCATTTCCTACTGAGCATTATTGGAGCGGAGCGGATTAATATGCAGAGTTGCGTGGGAATAATCCGACGTTGGGTACGTGGCGAGACTTTGCCGCCGTGTGGGCATGCAGCTAGCTAGCAGCGCAGCGCAGCACCTCGCAACGCCAACGACATGAGACGTTGCAACACGCACAAGCCTCTACTCCCCTCCCTGGCCACATGTCCGCGCCACGGGGCCTGTTGGCCGTACCTTAGGCCGATTAATTAACAACGTCATTGTCATGTGCACTATGTATATAGTGGTATATTTGTCAATAAACTCGATGGATCCAAATTGTCGGTGCTTCACCAACACAATGAAGCAACAGCTATAGCTAAGTCGATCGATCAAGCGCGCATATGTTGCCCACACGAGAAGCCAACCCCGCGGGAATGACGCACGCATCCCAATGCATCTATATGATCTAGCGCTGCAAATAGATATATTAATTTACTCCCTCCGTTTCTAAATATAAGATGTTTAGCCGGATAATGTAATAATAGGCAATGTGCAGTGGCTATAGTACGTGCCGCTGCTTGGCGCCGAGTTGTACTGGATCGATTTGTATTTGCATTTTGTGTATGTCAGCGTATTTCGTACGTGCCGGAACTTGGGAGCTACAGTGGTAGATTCATGGACAGATCTGTCATAGTTTCCTGGCTCTTTCCTCTTTTTTGTTGTGTTTATTGTGGGTTTTCAGTTTTTAATTTCTTTTTTTCCCTTCTTTTGTTTCCTTAGTTTTTTTTTCCATTAGCTATCTGGGGTGGGAGTGGACGAGACTTGCTTATCCCCAACGAATGCTCCCATCCGTTCTCATATATGTGGCTCTCAACCCACGCCTCCCTTCTTTTTTTCAGCTGAAACAAAAAAAAGTTTTTATCTGCTTAGACAAAATAAGTTAAGTACCTTTTGTCATGTGTCGTCTGGATAACTGTTTTGCCAAGTGTCGTGTGTTGTCTTTGTTGAGTGCCCATACTTTGCAGAGTGTTTCTTACAAGGAACTTGGCAATGGTCCTACATTACCGAGTTTCGCCTGTTTACCGAGTGTTTTTCATGCAGCACTCAGTAAAGATGTTGTGGACCAAAGACGTTGTTGATCGAGTGCATGTGAAAGCACACTTGATAAACAACTAACTCCGGTCATTGATATAATTTCTGTCCTTTCTAATGTTTTTTGTATAGTCATGATATTTGATGAATACAGTAAATTGGAAGTTTTTTTTTAAACGATCAGTTATTCCTGTGTGGTGGAACAGGTCAGCGTTGAGCAGTCGAGAAAGGTGAACGGGCCAGAGGCCTCCATGACCCCGTCGGCCAGCTAGCGAGCAGTACTAGTAGCAAGTGGATCCGTTGTTTAATTACGGCGTAGTAGTAACGAGAGACACTCCTATTAGCGGGCGCGCTCCAATTGATCCCTATGAATATACTGTATTTGATTAGAGTTTTTTTTTTGTGCGCGTGGATGCATGCAAGTGGACTTAATCGATGACGACATCCCGTGACCTGAAAACGAACGCGAGTGATTGGATACACGCATGCACGGAAACGGTTTGATTCCTGCGCGAGAGCACCAGGCGAGGCCCCATGCTTGTTGGTCCATTTGAACTAATCATAAGCCCCCGGTTCAAAATTAAAAAATAATCACATACGCCCTCCATTGGCCGTCCATGGAATTGCACCAACACTTTATAAGAACAATCTCCATATGAAGAACCGAGTTCAATCCGAAAACGGTAGCTTGAAGTCGAGTACGAACATTTTGTTAACGTTCACGAAGGGCTTCACTGTATTGTTCTGTACTCCTTTAACAAGGTCGGAGCTACAACAAGGCTAAATGGGTTGCGGCCCGCGCAGTGTGAAGTAAAATCAGTGAGGTGTGAGAGCAGATTTGACCATATGAGAAAAATAATAATTGGGCTTCCCTATAGGCCGGCCCGTACACCTTGCCAAGGTAGTGTCCTACAGGTCGTGCGTTCAAAACATCCTAACCACTTTTTGCTATATTTTTTAGAACAATAAATAAATTGGTAGAGAAATTAATTAGGCCACCTCTCCGAGGAAAACACGTGGAACTAGCACATATCCTGACCACTACTTTTGGAACCAGTAAATAAACGCGCTGAGAAATCAAAACCACTGTAATTTGGAAACCATTGAATAAACAGGCATGTAGGGAAATGGAACCGGTGACCTCTGCAAGGAATGAGACGGAAATACAATGCACCTTGGCTCGGTGAATTTTGCTCGCTAAACACATCTGTTGTCGGGATCACTCGCAATTACAGGATGATACCGTCCACTAACCAAGATCCAGGAATCAACGATGGCATGTACGATTAACAATCGACTAAATGGAACATTTTGAATGGGAATAATTCAGCTTCATCAACCCACAATCAGATTTATGAACCAACTCGATATATAGGGTTCATCCCCTAATCTCTAAACTGTATGATGTCAATCAGGTAACTATGTACAAACTACAGATGCCTCCTAGTAGCAGTTTGTTATCACACCCTACCCTAAGATTAATCAGCACTCCCTCGCTCACAGACCATCATTATGCCTTGCACGCATCAACAAACACACGACGATCCTCCTCGAATCACCACTGCCTAATTAACTCAATCCTGAATTGAAATTTAATGAAGCAACTAATCAATCGAAGAGCTAGCATCAACCAAATTAACCATCTATAGCTACCAGCAAGCTGAGAGACGCTCCAGTCCATCGAATAGATGGATGGGTTCGTCATATGCTCCACATGTTTGAGTAGTCCATGAGGCCGGGCTCGCCCCGGCACAGCTCCTCCAGATCGAGGTAGGACCGCGACGACGGCATCGGGAACGAGGTGTCTGCGCCGGCGAGCGCCTCCGTGTCGAGGCCCAGCGGAGGGCTCAGCAGCGCCGAGGAAGACGACGCCTCCGGCTTGCAGTACCTGCGGATGGCGCTCTGCTGGTCCCCCATGGCCTGGTAGGGTGAGTACCCGGCGCCGCCATGGTTGTCGTTGGCCGTCGCCGGCATGAAAAAGTAGTTGGGGCTCTGGATCTGCTGCTGCGGCACCGGTGGCTCCGTCTTGATGGTCAGATGCTCCGTGTCCTGGTCGAGCGGCAGGGCGGCGCTGGAGGTGGAGCTGGAAGCGCCGGCGAAGTCGTCGGCGCCAGACGGAGAGTCCATGAGCATGGGCAGGTCCGCGTCGTCGAGCAGGCCGGCGTTGTTGAGAAATTCATCATTGTTGAGCAAGTCATCGACATCGAGGAAGACGAACGGGTCCTCCAAGGCCCCGGCGGCCGCCGGCGCCATCCGGGGAGCATTCTTGGCCGCCAAGTCTTTGTTGAACACCCGGCAAACAGCCCAATCGTCCTGCACGCACGCAACAAGCAGGTTGAGAAAACAACACGAGAAGAATAAGAAACAAGAAACAGATCGCGAGCGTGACATGTGAGCGCGGGGTCCAGCAGCTCGATCGATCGACAAGGAGACGGGGACAATCGAATCTTGCCGTACCTTGGCGGAGCGGGGAAGGCGATGGGGCAGCTGGCCCTCGAGGCGGTACTCGTGCATCACCCACGGCGTCTTCCCGCCGCTGGGGGCGCGGCCGGTGTAGAAGACGAGAGTCTTCTTCATGCCGACGAGGACGGCGTCCCGGCCCTTGCCGCGATAGATCTCCTTGTCCCTCCCCGTCGCCTTCCAGTAGCCGCACTTCGTCGCCCGGTTGGTGCGCGTCCCCGTCGGGTACTTCCGACCCTTGTGCACGAAGAAGAACCACTCCTTCTCGCCCATCTTCGCCAGGCCTGCAAAAAAACAACGAACCGGAACCCCATGAGCTCGCTGCAAACCAAATCGAAGAACGCTCTTGTCGAGGCGTAGTAAAGTAATCCACTCACCCGGGAGCTCCCACGGCTCGTTCTTGTTGAGGTCGACGTCGGTGATCACTTGGCAGGAGAAGGACTCGCGGAGGACCTTGCGGGTGAGGTAGTGGGTGACCACCTCCTCGTCGGTCGGGTGGAACCGGAACCCCGGTTGAAGCGCCAGCTGCGGCTCCACCACCTCCGTCACGTCCGACATCGCCGCGCCTTGCCCTGATCTCGGATCTACTAGCTTGCCTTGCTATGCTCAGGATGAAACGGGAGGTGAGGAGGAGGAAGATGAGCGAGAGATTGAAAGGTGATTTTGTCTGAACGCCTTGGGGTTTGGAAGTGCGGAGGGGTGCGGGGTGGTTATATAGCGTCCGGAGTGGTGTACGGGGGAAGCCAACTTGACGCGCAGGAGCGCTCCCCGGCTATTTTACTGCACTTATTTATTACTGACCTCCATACTTTAGCTGTAGTACAAATTAGTGGCTATTAATTGATTTGTAGTAATTCCAAGACAGTAAATTAATGCCATTACCAATCGGCTAAGCATGTCCTAACGAGTTGCATATGATAGCATCCTATAACAACTTCAATTATCAAGTGTTAATAGGTTGCTAACACGATTTCGCGGGCGAAACTGACGCAATCTGCTTTCTCCGTTGAGAAACGGCCCCGCAATTTGAATGCGGTTGAGAATCGCGGAAGATAGTGCCAAAGTCGTCGAAGATAACACCCGTTAGCCTACACTTTCGATGCCAAGGCTGCCCCTAAATCCTTTGTTCCACGATTTTAATCATTGGTCGCTACTCCTAGATAATAATCACTATAATGACCTAGTGTTAATCTTCTAACAATGCAGTCCTTTTTTTCAAACACATACTACGTTAGTCCTTTGTACTCTATTTGTTTTTATTGACTCTGCATATTAGTTTTGATCTAAGTCGAACTTCATAATGTTTCCCCAAATTAATAGGAAAAAAATTCTAAACTTACATATAATGGTATTGATTTGGTATTTTTTTTTTAATGATGTTAGTTTTTTTTGTATAAACTTGGTCAAAATTTAGAAATTTTGATCCGAGACAAAGCTAATATACAAAGTAAATAAAAACAGAGGGAGCAGTTTAAATGCCAATTCCATTTTTCACACACACACACAAGCGTTAGTTTTTTTTTTCTTTGAGCACCACACAACCGTTAGTTGTTAATAATTATCTACACGTGGAGAAAATTTCAACGGCCGAGCCCTGCTGTTTCCCTGGTGATGGTGGTTGGGTAGTTGGAACTTGGAAGTGATGGTGCTGGTGCTACGTAGTACACGTCAGTTTCCCTGCTGTTTTTGTGTGTGACCAAGAGCGATCGAGCCGCCGATGATTCGTCCCGGAATTCGCCGTCTACAGTCGCAATGAAAGATACCAGTAACTACGAGCGTTAACGTCTAGCTAGTTTCTACGTTCTAGCGAGGCCGTCCATACCATATGCAGCCACATAAAATTCAGAAAATTGGTCGACTTTCTTCCGGAGTGAAAGCTTACAGGTCTGTGTTGTCGAAACGAGGGTTAAATCCCAAGTGTCAAGATCCTTTTCTCACCAGCCGCCTATTGTAGTTCCTTCTCCTATCTCACTGACACGTACCGCTGCTGAACAACGCACAAAGTGGCACGTGAAAATGCACTATTTTTATGCAGTGGGTAATCAGGCCTAGCTGTTAAATACGCGGAGTTATCGACGAGACAAATTTTCTAACGGAGAAGAGTATAGTAAAATCCAAACTGATGGGAATTTGTTCAGGGAAAGAAAATCAAAATAATGTTTGGCGGTACAGAACAGTATATACCACCATATATTCCCATGCAGTTAAGAAACGTTTTCTCTATTCTCAAAAAAAGGAAATTATTTTCTCTAACGCGAGTTGTCCACATGCCGTTTTTTGGTTCTCTCGACTTTCTCTTACAAAAAAAGCCTATCATACCTATCTATACATGCTAATAAAAGAAATAGGTATTCTTAATCCGTCATGTATATTTTACACAAAAGTCTCTATTCTTTTCGAGAAATAACCCACAATTCATCGTAGCCCCCGTCCGTAAGTGAAAAAAAGTTGAATATGTAGCTCCTTATGTCTCATCGACCGTCATTGAAATTGCTTCCCAAGTCAAGTTTGTGTCTAAGTCATTGTTACATATCCAATTCAAGGGATCGACGGCTCTTGAATTACACCGAGATGGATGCACCAATATATAGGTCAATAGATATTTAGTCCAGAATCATATCGTCGGTGCAGCTCGAGCTCCGACTACTTTGCTAACTACAACCGCTGCTCGGACGTCCGCGGGATTCCAGACAAGAAGTCCCAACACATCATGAAACGCTAGCAGGTGTCTACAGTCGTCGTCGTTGTCGCCACTTTAACTGCATCATCCCACCCTGAGCACCATGGTTTATTCGCGTCACCAAAACTTTGAAGTTGCGCTCGTGCTTCCACCGCACCATCGCGATTAAAATCATGAACAGTGCCGCTCCGACGAACCGTCCGTCTGTCGCCGTCACCATGTTATGCAACCACGATCGAAGCTGAGTGTGCCCACCCGTCCTTCCTACTCAGCTTCCTCTTCCAAACAACGATGCCATGGGGCAAGGACGACGAGTACTCATCCACACGTCACAGACTACGATTCATCAGAGGTATTCATCCAGGCGTGACGATCAATGCTCGGGCCTGGCCTCTGCTCCTTTGTGTCAGCCTGCCAGGACTCCTGGACGGCGTGTGCTCAATGGATGTATACTCATCCGTGTGCCTCTCTATGCGATTGTTGTCGGCAACAATGTTTGTATGACTTTGTTTCTGCTACTAGCATTATCAGTGTTATACAATCATCTGCAAAGATTTTTTTCTACCGTTGCAATGCACGGGTATTTTTGCTAGTCTATAATAAGTTTCTCTTTTTCTATAATTGAAAGACAATACTCTCACCGATTCATATTTTTTTTAGATTTATCTAGATATGAATGTATCTAACATTAAACGTGTGTAGATGCATTTGTATCTAGACAAATCTAGAACAAATAATACGGATCGGGAGGAGTACTTCTATCGGTTACTCAGGATAAATAAAAATGTGACCCGATACTTAGCCACTAAGCACTAGTGTGTTATAAATAAGCTTAATCTGGACGCGTATAGTGATTGGATCGGCCAGGATATATACACTAATTTATGTATGCAAAGACCAAATCTTGAGTTTATTAAATGCACTTGGAATTAACATTCCTATCTCGTATTACTAGTAATCAATTTGACGAATTTGATTGAGGTAGTGGGCGCTACGGAAAGTATCCGGCCATGACGCTGCAGAGGCGCGAAATGCTTATGTCAGGCGTTGGCGAACGCGTATGCTGCCGTGCTTGGTCCCATCACAACTCAAATTGTGAAATTAATTCAGCAAATCATGCCATATCTGTAAACTAGATACAGTTGCAACCTATGCAGTTTCCTGGACATTTCTTCGCCTCTCCATGCCCTACCTTCCTTTTCCGGAGCTGAAATATTATCCCATATATGTAACGCATCCTACTAGATTGTTTGTACGAAATAGAAAAGGTCATCCGAATTTTGTATGTGAAGTACTAGTAATTAGCTAGCGCGGCAATCAAATCCAGCCGTTTCCTCGTACA
Organism: Hordeum pubiflorum; assembly: GCA_000582825.1. Taxonomy (NCBI): domain Eukaryota; kingdom Viridiplantae; phylum Streptophyta; class Magnoliopsida; order Poales; family Poaceae; genus Hordeum; species Hordeum pubiflorum. The sequence goes on from CBMN010754649.1 coordinate 12,541, forward strand.
CAGCAATTCAGAAACCAGTGGGTTGAGGACAATACCGAAGAAGATAATGCGATACATGTATGCAATCATCAACTGATGATCAGTAATTATCAAGCTATTTTGCGGCTAGCACTTCCATAATTGCTCATGGCTTCGTTGCTAGAAGCTGCACGACGGGGAATTTCGATCCACAAATATATGGTGGGGACCGGTGTTTGGTGGACCTGATCACCGGTCGGAGTCCCAGTCGCCGGCCACATTGTCAGTTTCCGGAAGCAGACAAGTCTTCCTTATCATTCCTCGACAGCAACACTGTACCTGCAGATCAGGGATATGGATTGAAATGAAAGTTTGGTTGACATTAAATTCTCCCAACGTGACATATAAAAAACCCACAGTTTATGAGAGAGAGGAGAGAGATTCCCTTGTAATGTTTTACTCCAAAGCCGGCCAATTTTAAACGAGATTTTTATATTGCTGTGGACCTGTGGTCTGCCACGATCGCAGGATTTGCTAACGCTCTCACCTAAGCATGGCAGATGCATGGCAAATGCATGGCAGATGTAAAACCCTTCTCACCTAAGCATCTGCTAACGCTCGGGAAAAAGATTAATGATAATTTGCCTGCTCTTTTTGCTCCTCTTGTATCCTACAGCATAGTGTTATTTTTTTTTATTTTTTTTGCGAGAGTACAGCATAGTGTTATTTGTGCGTGAAGGGTGCAATCCACAGCTAAGAAACAGTTTGTGGATACTGCAAGCATGCGCTACTGCATTTTTTCTTTTCTTTTTGAGGTAGTATGCGCTTCTGCCAGTATCCTGTAGGATATATTTCTGCTAGTGGCCTACGGAAAGCAATTTTCGGTTGAGTTGCTCCTGGAAAGAGTTTGGCGACTTGGCTTGATCCAGCCCGTAGAAAGTGGGAACGGTCGTGGCCGGTTACGTGGGTCCCCGTCTTCGTTTTGGACGGTGAAAGAGGAGGCGCCACCGCCGTCACCCGGCCCTGGTCCAGCTCGATCCTGTGCTGCAGCGACGTTTGTGACGGGATTCCGTCGACACGTACGCGGCTTCCAGCTCACACCAACGTGCTGCTGTTTCGGTGCCACCGCCGCTCTTGGATAAGATAACGTAGCGTAGTTAAAAGCATCTATACCCATACCCGGACATAGCAAATTCAAACTCTCAAAAGTCCGCGGACGCGTCCGGACACTGATCCGGACATAGCAAATTCAAACTCTTAACCATACAAACTATGCAACGCTACGTAAAAAACGATCAACGCACATAGTTTATGGGATCATCGCTGGGCAAAAGGAGCATACTCATTGGAGTTTAATGGTGGACAGTGCAAATCCATACTACAAACCACTTGAAACATAGTTAAAATATAAATAGAACGGTGAAGGACCGAGGAAATCACCATTTCCTCGCCGGCCCCTTCCCCTTCCAGGCGTCGACGTGGTTGTGCCCCTCCTCCGTGTAGGCGTCAGCGTGCGGAGGTGCGTCATCGTCGGAGCTGGAGGTGGAGCCGTCCGTCATGTTGTAGTCGAAGCTGCACCTCATGCCTTCGCCTTCGACGCCGCCACCTTGTTTGCCTTGCGCTCCGACAACTCGATGGCGAGTCAGAGCGCCTTGGCATTCTTGTGGCGTCGTGAGAGAGCGGCGGAGAACCAACGCGCACTAGTGCCGAAAAGCCTAGCTATGGCGTGGCAAAAAGGGCCTTGCTGGTGTAGGCACCCTACGCCAGCAATATGACGCCACAGTTAAAAATCAGTGGTGGCGTTGGAGCCCACGCCAACACTATTTAGAATACCTATTGCGTCGGGTTATGTTGTACGCCGGTATTATGACCTGCCAAATAACTGAAAAACACTGCAGGCGTTGTACTTTCTAAGCATGTCATTACTTAATTTGTAAGCATCTGAAAATCGCTGCCACGACTGCGGGAAAGGGCACCGTTTGCATGGCAGAATAAGGTAACAAATAAAGGCAATTG
>CBMN010754661.1:0-13241 GCA_000582825.1 Hordeum pubiflorum
GTTTCTTCTTTATTTGTAACAGTTCTCTACTTGGGCGGGTGGAATTTCTCTATTCCCTATATATCCTTTTTTGATTTTTTTTCCAAATGAATAAAGCACCAGGCCCAGATTTTCGGAATACTTCTACGGGTCAATGAGCATTCTCCATATTATGCCTTGAAGAGGACTCGAACCTCCACGCTCTTCAGCACCAGATTTTGAGTCTCGCTAGTCTACCATTTCATAGGCCGACACAACCATGGAAAAAAGTTAATCACGCCAGACCAAGTACCCGATGATCGACACCATCCTCTGCATCATTGACGCCACTCTGAGGAAGGACACTGACATGGCAACTACCTATGATTAATTATTCCCATCATCATCGATGCCCTAACTTCACTGGCGATGAAGAACTTGAATATCCTACGAGACATGGAGTAGGACTCTCAGATCTGGGGTTCCCTCATCGCACTCGACGGAGACCATGGGAACCCATTGCGGTGTCGACGGTTGGAGAGGATCTGGAAGTCCCCTCCTAACTGCCTCCTCTCAAGAAATTGACACTCGATTATTTTGTCTTCAATGAAATATATCTTTCCTACTTATAGAATTTTGAGTTGTGGTGAGTTCACTTCCCCTACTTTACACTTAGTAGCATGTGGGGTCACAACTTTTGCATGCCTGTGTGTACTCATTTGGTCATTCCATCTCTAAATCCATGCATTGAACCATTATGTGGTTGTTATCTCTACATTCATCCATCAAACCACTGCTTGTTTGTTGCATATAACTGGTCTTCGAGCCAAAAGCTAATCCGTGTCCTCATTTGACAAATTCCTATCCTCGTTTTTTTTCCATTATAGCTTCGTAGCAACGCACAAGTACTATCCAAGGATACAAAGAAATTGCGCTTTATTTCTTTGATGAATAATAATAATATACAGAGTAAAAAGGCAGTACAGTACAAATCATTATGCTCCCATATTTAACACGTGCATGTTATACAATACTTACAACACGATATATGTGTTTTCCTTTTGATATATAAAATCAAAATGGATTAGAAAACAAAGCCATGACTTGGCAGCTTGGGCACTATACATATACATAAGCCAATCTTCTTATTCTTGGGTTTGTTCCTTCAGCAGTGTAATTTGGCAGGCAGCAGCGCCTCTCCTCTCTTATTCTTCATTTATTCATTTATTATTTACTTCGACACGAAACAGAAAGATCTTCGGTCGCTTCGACAACTTGTAGAACAGATACTCACGTTGAAAGCAAAGAGGCATCAACACCGAGGTTCGACAAAGACTGATGCGGTTCTTCCGGGCACGGTGAACCTGCCCATCGCAGCCTCGTACACAGATTTCCTCACCAAAGCATCTGATGAATTCACCTGAAACAGTCCAGAATAGCCATTGCATATTCAGAATTGTTCTCCCAGTTCCACAACTTTTTGGGTTGATGATTCATTGGGTTTTAGGTTGGACAGTGGTCAGCTGTTAGGGTTAGCAATGTTTCGCTTTTAAGCATGAAAACCCATGAAGCAAAACCACAAGAAAAGCGTGTCAATTTGCTTCTAGAAAGTTGTCAGTTGTCATTTTCCCCAATGTTAAAGTTCAACACTTCTTAAAGGATAAAGTGTTTAAAGGTCTAGCAACGAAGAAAGAATACAGCACCAACAAACCTAAAGTCGAAAACATCTAGGAGCAGTTACCTGCACAGGATGCAGTTCAAACCCCATCGAAGCGAGAGCGGGGATATCCATGGACACTTCGTGCGGACACACATTGAAGACGGTTACGACATAAGAGAAGCTGTAGAGAGTGATAGGTAGTTAGTTAGCTACATCAGATAACGTCGAGGGTCTCTCTTGCCACACACTGAGCTACGGAGGGACACTTCTCTTTTATTGGGTAATACAGAATGACATGTTTCTCAAGACTACACTCAATGTTCATCTTGCAAAACAGATCTTTGCAAATCATAACTCCGTCAAGTGCTACTTACTTCGTGTCTAATTGAGCCATCTCGGGGCTCTCATCTCGTGCATCTTCAATGCCCATGACAATAACACCTGGGACTGAGGAGGGCCCTGTGTTGTGAAAGCGTACCCTTTGCTGAAATACGACAGGAATACAGTCAGATCTACGCAACAAATCAATTCAATAGATATTACTCGCTCCTCTTCCAAAAATTCTACCGTGTGGGCATTTTCACCCCTTCCTCTATGTGTGCACGCATGATAGATATTGTGAAACTGAGGTAGCACTGAATAAAAAGTCATAGCTTTCTTGCGCGAGTTGCTTGCGGCAACTAGATCGTTTGTTCTAGTAACGGGGTGGAGCTGTTCCCACATGTTCCAGCAGGACTATCTTTATCTCTAGTTTCCAGGTGATCATTCATTTTCAACTATGGGATACATTTGTTTCACACTGGGAATTATATAGCTCCCACAATAAATTACATTCATGTGATATAGTTTCACCAGGAGATCAATAAAAAGAAAAAGAAAAACTTGTCTACACTATAGCACTTCAGCGGTCTGAAAGTGGAGCTCAAACTAATTTGCTGGCAAAGAAATGAAGAATACTTGTACCTTAATGTCGTTTGCTGTACGGAGACGAAAAAGTGGAGATGAGTATCTGATCTTCAAGATGTCAACAAAACTGTCTAGGGCAGCAAGAATGTGTCCTTTTGCAGGTTTAAAAGACGGATTTTCCAATCTTGGTTTCATTCTGCAAAATAGTTTCTATTTCATATTTTGAACTATCAAATGTATGTTTAAAACTTGAAAGGAAACAGGAAATTCTCATTTAAGTTCTTCAGTATATCAGAAGGACGTGGCCAAATACATAAAAAAACCATGATGGTAACAAAAGATGTAAAAGTTCAGAAACTTACAGGGGCCAATTATCTTCGTTCTTTTCACTTGGAGGAAGCCCAACACCCCAATTGTTTGTTTCATAGGTAAAATCAAGCCTTAGCAAAAAGAAGAAAACAGAACATTACCGCGCAGTTAAAGATGCTACAGAACTACTATTGTCCTCTACTTCATATATGGTACAGAAGGCGGACAGAATAATTATTTCACAAGAACATTTTTTAATTAGTTTTCTCTCTTTAAAAAATTCAATCATTTTAATTCATGGGAAGAACTGATGTTTTCAGTAAGGTAAAAAGGCAGCTTATTACTTGTTAAACCAATCACCAGAATTATATGAATCTCTATCGATGGACTTAGATCTTAGAATTTCGTCACCAGCATGGAAGAAGGGTATTCCCTGAAAGGACAAGTTGAAAAAAATTGAGGACTCCACTCCAAAAGTTCAAGTTATAAAAAATGTATGGAATTACACAATATTGCCAGAAGCTATTTTCTGTAAAATAGACATTACTTTATTCTTTACCATATGGGAAAAAAAATTGGTCAGAAGAAAAGAGAAGATGGCAACAGCAGAAAAATACAAAATCACGTGAAGTCGTAGTGCCATTTGTTGGCTGAATTATCAAAATGCAGATTTCTTGGAATAAACATCCTAGCAAAAGAGCCCACATGCTAAATTTATTAATTATGCTAAGAAAACAAATGAAACTAAGATTAGACACCCAAAACATTTAGTAAGTTCAAACCATGAGGCAAGTTCAAGATTGAGCTTACTGAGCTACTAGATCAGCCTTGCCATATTACTCATTTTACTTTAATTTAGCAACTTATTTCTGGGCAAACTGATCACTAGTCACCAATTCCAACACTATTAGAGTACTATGAACTACAGAACTTCATAAGTTCTATGATCCATATTCTGTTTACATACAAACCTGGGATAATGCCATCATGCTGGAGGCCAAATGATTTATCCTGCATCTCTCATCAATTGAAAGGTCCTTTGGGGTCTGCAGAAACAAACAAAAGAAACATTTCGAGAATTTAAGATTGTGAGAGGTTTTGAAAATTTTTTGAGTTCATCTTGCGAAAGAAGAATCAATGATCAACTTCCTTATTTATCATCGCATGAACTAAATTGTTGCTTTATAAATGTCAAGTTTAATTTCCAAAGAATTAACTAATTTTAGCAACCAATATTACCGATAAAATTATCATTGCATTATGTATATATATAAACAAAGATATTCATGCTAATCTGTCTTGTTTCATGGTTTGCAAAACATAAAAAGGAAAATTATGAGTACTAGACGGTAATAATTGATGAAAGAAGTACAATACAAGTTAGTTATTTATATAAAGGATACAGGCCATACCTTCACACTGATAACATCAAATAGAGTCTCATTGTCATGAGCAGAAACATAGTTTATCTGAAATGTACAGAAGAGTAAGGTATTTGAGTAAATAATGACTCATAGCAGTGTTTAAAGAGGTGGGACAAAAATATCTAAACACGTACAGAACCATAAGAAAACACATTATGCTATTCCTGTAAGCAAATGATAGTGTTACATGTACAATTAAGTTTAGGAAGTTCAAAAACCAACCATACCGTTTCTATTGAGGATGACGTATAGCCGACTGGTAATCCATCAAAAGTGTGAATTTCTGATCCCTTCTTAGCTTCTCCAGTATGAGATATTAGTACATAATCCCTCAGATTACCAGCTAGTCCAATCTGAAAGAAAAGGAAAAGAAATTATTCCATCTTGCCTGGCAAACTTATTAAGCAGAACACTAATAACATTCAATTTTGCATTAAATTGATAGGTAAAAATCAAATTAATATTCAACCAGCGGGCAAACTTATAGGAACATGAATACTGATAGCCTACCTGTATTTGGTCAGCATAAGTAGCGAGTGAGCGCCTGGTATCTGCTTCATTGCCCTGATAAAACCCATTCGGCTGCACAAAAGGGCAAATACCAAATAATTAATACTATGGAATTCTGGGAGCTAATCTAGAAATATTTTAAACACAATGTAGTAAGTGCAACTCTGCATCACAGCTCCAGTTCAGAGTTGAGACCTCGAAGTCCCAGCTAGGGCACACCAAATAGTAGCTAACTAGTTCAATGAATCTCCAAAATACTCCATAACTGAGGATGCATGCCCAGTCCTAGCAGAGACCATAACAAAACATGTGGCGGACAAATGAGAGGCCCAGAGTTGCCAGCTTGCCTGCCACTATCAACGTCGAGGCCAGACAGTGGGCACTAGCATGGGTGGTGGTTGGGCTGGCGGTGCTCCTCCCGACAGTGCCTAGCACTTAGGGTGTTGTGTTGACTCATGGGATGTTGCCCTCTTGGGCTTGTACATAACTGTTTCTTCTATCAGTGCATAAGACACAAGACTTCTGCATTTTCTCGGGAAAAAAAAAGATGACACTTGAGTACATGGCCTCTGAGGTACAGTACTGAGGTCTAATGGTGCACAACACCAATTAATAGGAAGTTAGGAACCTTAAGGTAGCTACAATCGGCGACTTGATTTAAAGAAAAAGGAACCTCTTTATGAGTTTTAGAAAATGGCTTAACCCAATAGAATTGCCCAACTTCAGCAAAACTGTATTAAGAGGGGGGGAAAGGTAACTGCTGCATTCATATGAATGAAATGTCATATCATAACTTTCATTTCCAGGAAGGGCACCAGCATAAAGGACATAAACATACCTCTAAGAACAGACCAGTATTAAAGCCTTGCTGTAGTGGATTACCAAATGGATTACCCCCATTAATAGCATCCCGGATTCTATCATTGAAGCTGAAAAGTATCACAGTATATATATTACTATGTGGTATAGAGAAAATAGTTGATGTAGAACAAACACCAAAATAAATTAACCATACTGGGTGTTTACTAGAATATAAAACTGCACTCTGGTATTTTGTGTCATAGCTTCAAAGTTCCGACAATACAGGAGATTGACGAGACATAAATTTCCCTTTTGATTTTGTTGTTCAATGTAAAATATAGTTATAGCTTGGAGGTATGTTCCACAATTGACCAATTGCTTAATTTAAATGTAAATATGATAAAATCTACTTATAGCTTGGAGGTATGAACACCGAAAGGTGCTCACTTCTCATGGCCGATAGTAAGTTGGTAATAAATTCAGACTTACCTACCAATCCCCGTTCCACTCATATTAAGCTGGGATCCATTTATTCCACGTTGATTGCGTGCAACTTCAGCGAAGTCCCACCCTTCACCATACCTGTGGCAATGCCATTGCCCTGATTAGTCCAATACAGGGAGAATGTTTGCTCCTGCCATAGAAACTGGTTGCTATGAAATTGAGCAATCTCATTTCTTACAAGTATATTTTTGAACCATCAACTCCATGTGCATCCCTTGTAAGGCTTTGAAGAGCAGATTTTGCTCTCATCTGTATATATGAAACAAAAAGGTCATTCAGCACGCAGTGCGATGCACTTAGCAAAAGAAAGAAAGAAAAGGAAGCCAAATGCGTAAAATCATTCTGTGCAATCATATGGGCCACGGTCAGAACAAGGAAATTGCTATGCTCTTTTGAGTGGAACTGATAGTGAGCAATACTTTACTAAGTCATTGGGTTCAACGAAAAAGATAATTGTATCAACATGATATTTAACTCAGCATGGATATGAGCTTACTTACCATGGTGTGTTTCATGATATGGCCCATAAGATCAAATCTGAACCCGTCAACCTAAGGAAACAATTATATAATGGTCAACACGCAGTATGAGAAGGAACATCATGTAAACAGCATGAAACTGTTCATACAACAAGGAAGAGGAAGAAAGAAAACTCAGTCATGAATGCATGCATTTTCATGTGCATAACGCGGCTGATGGCACTAAGCCACCAAGTACGATGATCTCATTTAGAATCAGTAAGTCTGAAATGAATGGTATTATCATAACATAATTAGAATACTGTTACCACAGCCAACTCACTTTGTAGTTCACTGCCCAGTTCACAAGGTCATCCACGATTAACCTATCAACCATGAAATGCTCACTTGCTGTATTATTCATAGCTGCACTGTTCTCAATCTGGCCAGTGGTATCCCTTCTAACATAGTACCCAGGAACGATCTGTAAATATCCCATACAAAGAAAAAGAAAGAAGATACATTAGAAAGGTCCAAAACTTGTGAAAGCAGATCAATGGACATGTATATTGTTAGATCTACAAGCACATTTCTGGAACAGCGAACACAGGAGGGTAAGCATTTTATTACTTGACATTTCTTTGAAACAAGAATTATACATATTTATCACTTTGTATACAATGTAGCATGACTGGTGGTACTTAAAATGTGACAAAAATGCTCTTGGGTGGACCAGTTTGAATGGAATAATACTTTAAGTTGACTTCTAGCATGACAAAGAACTGTTGTAAACTGTATTGAAAGAAAAAACAATAGATGTAATTTAAGCTGCAATAATTATGAATAAAAATATTATTTTCAAAGGTAACAACCTTGTCAAGCACTGAGTTGATACCACAGGGGCCACTTGAGTCTAGATGATTGTATACAACATCCATGACAACACGAAGACCTATGCGATTGAGGGCCTGCAGTACAAAATTTATCAGAGAAGTAACATGTATCCTGCATCGAGCTAACCACATTTACCACCTTCAATTACTACAAAAGGCTGAGCGCACCAAGTTAGCACGTCTTCGATTTGGTGCTCTTATATAGAATACATGAATTTTGTGGGAAGTAGTCCAAATGCACCGTAGTTCCCTTTGGAGTCCTATCTTACAAGCAGGGTCACATATTCGCAGGGTTAAAAGGAAAACACACCTGGACCATCTGACGATATTCAATAATTTGACTCGGGCCATCAGGGTCACTTGCATAGCTTCCTTTTGGAACCCCCCAGAGCACAGGGTTATACCTTTAGCATGCATATGACCATATGTAAGAATAATTTACTCGTAAGAACGTATCTAACTTTCCTATATTAACACTACTATGATGCATTAGTATCTGGAATGTTTGAGAGCAAAAAAGCAAGTGTGAAATGAATACCCCCAATTATAAGGGTCCTCTTCCTGAATAGCTACTACTGCTGCTTGTTGCATATCTGACCCTGGAGGGAATGTTGCTAGTTCACACTCATCTGCCAGAGTAAATGAAGTTCCGTATAACCAAATAAGTCAATCTGAAATAAATAAGAAAATGAAGAAGTGCAGTTTAAACCATTAATTACTTATAAATAGTCGTCACTCATTGCTATCCAACAAAAAAAAGATAGATATCTAGCAAAAGCTCAACAGTGCCTTGTTGTCTGGTGAAAGATGGAGAAAATATTTCCTTACCGACAAATTTCCAGTTGCTTTTAATGTCGTCAACGCCAGCAAAATGAAAGCTTGGCAACAAATGCACATGAGTCAAACCAGCATCAGATAATTTCCGTAGGTGCTGCATTCCTGCCGAGGCCTGTACCACAGGTTCCAAAATGCAATCAGCATGGGATACTGATGAAAAAAGGCAACGCAATACATCAGTCTTCTAGTAAATCAACTCTGAAGACCTGATATGCAAATGCACGAAATCCTCCACGAGAGTCACTGTCCACTGAACCATCGTGGGCGCTGTAATTGAAAAGCACAGGAAACAGACAGGTAAGTTCTAAAGATGAATATACATAAACCCCACCAGATTTGTAGTTTTGTAAATCAAGCAGCAAAATTTACCTAAAATCACGAATGTGCAATTCGTAGATGGTTATGTCAGAGAAGGAATCAAGTTTTGGCTTCTCATCGGCCAATTCATCCCAGGAAGCTGGCTTCAATGTTTCATTGTTAATGTCAACCAACCAGGTCCGCGCGCCATTTGCGGAAAGGCTGATCAAATAAACAACATGTTAATTTCTTCCTCTCCCTGAACTTTTTTTCTTTTCGAAAAGTTCCTCTCCCTGATCTACATAACTGAAATGCGCACAGCCACATACCCTCTAGCATAAGGGTCACCAGCTAAACATTTCAGAACCTGCGCCTTAGTTGGATGATACACGTCGACTTCATACAAATAGTACCGGTTTTCCCACTCTCTTGGTCCAGTAACACTCCAAACACCATTTGACTCCTTGAGCTGCACCGTCTCCAGCACAGGGCCCACTGGACCATCAAAGAAGCACACGCTCACGTCCTGCAAAGATATATCACAGACATTTTACATATAAGCGGGAACATTACATAACAGAAGCTGACACTTGAGATGGCAAAATGCGCCGTCTTTAGAAGCCAAACCTGTGCTGTAGGAGCCCAAAGGTGCAGGCTCACGGATTCCTTGCTGAAAACCGCACCAAGCGGCCCTGTGTACGCGAACATGTCATCCAGTACACCAGGTAATTGCAGTCCAGTAACATCTACGTGTTTCCCTTCAGCTGCACACGAGCAGTATGTCATGATCTTGCTCTGTTTCTGAACTTCTCTGGAGAATTTGACACTCATATCTGAATATGCAATTAAAGGTGCAAAGAGTCAAGAATTACCGCCGAAAGAAGCGACGACCAGTTGGCATTTCACAAGGCTGGCGACGTCGACAGAGCTCGGGACCCTGAACGCTCTGTAACTGCTGATGAAAGGGAACTTCTGGGTCACCTGAAACATATCGCGAATGGCACTCTAGGTTCAACAAACTGAACTTTGCCACTGGACACTGCATGAAGCACAATCAAGAGATGATCACAGCGCAGGGAACCCCTGGCACGTCTTACGGTTTCCAGGAGCCCGGCGCTCTCCGGTTGCAGCTCAACTTTGGAGTCATAGCCTGCCACATCACACCGGCAAACGGGTTTCAGTCAGAACCATCAGGTTCAGGGCAGGCTGAGAGCCGGCATCCGACACGAACTTAATTGGCCTGCGTAAAGTACGTACCTTGGATGCCGCCATTCGACGGCGAGAGGCCCATCGCGGCGGCTCTGCTGGCGTACAGGCAGACGGACCGCGCTTCCTGCTCGCCGACGTTCCAGGCGATGAGGTCGCGCGTCACCCAGTACGCCCTGGCGTCCGGCATGAACGCCTGCGCACCACGTCCCAACATCAGAACATCATTTTGTCAGAGCAGCGGCGGGGCCAAGGCCAGCCGTGTGGTGTGGCTGCCATGCGGGGCGACCGTCGGACCGTGTGATTCGGCGGGAACGGATGGGGCAGAGTGACGGGCGGTTCGTAATGGGAAGAGCGAGGCGGGGAAGAGGAGGAGGATGAGCACCTGGGTGGCCTCGGCCTCGGCCTCTGCGGCGGGGACGGAGGCGCCGGTCTCCCCGACCGCCATGGGCGTCCTCCGCCGGGCCCCGAGCGCGGCGGCGCGGGCGGAATGCAGCGGCGGTGGCCGGGCCCTCGCCGTTCTCCGCTGCGGCGAGGAGGCGGAGGAGCGCCTGGGATTTGGTAGGACGGAGGGGGGACTGAGGTGGCGGAGCAGCATCGTTCGCATCGGTATTGGCATTTTGTATCCAAGGAATGGCAAGGGATGAAGGAGGAAGAAGAGAAAGACTTTTTTTTTTTCTCTGTGCTTTTCGGGGCCAACAGATTCTGTTCTGTTCAGTTCTATCCATGATGCGGCAGAAAACCGTAGTATTAGCTTTTCTATTTTCCTTTTTCCAACTTAACAAAGCTCCTTTCCTTTTTCCGTTATATCTTGCATGAAATTTTCTTTCTTCCTTTTTATACCTTTTTCCATTACAAGAGTTGCGTAAAGAAATGTGCGGCCAACAACAAGTTGGCTCATACATGTCAGCCAACATGATCGTCCTTTAACAAAACACATCACAAAATGTCGAGATATCTTGACCTTTTTTTTCTTTTTCATCTCATCAAATTTGTCTTTCTCCCATCGCTCTTTCATGTGAAGGAGTATTATTTGTTGTTTTCAGCTGTTTTAGACCCATCTTTGTTTTCAGTGTGTTTCATATGTGATTGGTTGGATACCAAAACATGACAATGGTTGAAACAGAAAAACATACACTATCCATATTTGGGAGCCAACAAAGAGAATTAAATATGTAGTATGTTTTCTTCTTGTGCCTTTCTGGGCAACAGTTTTTGTTCATTTCTATCCAAATGCAACAGAGAAAATGTTTTAGCTTCTTTTTTCCCTTTCTTATTTTTCAAACTCTCCACAAAGTTCTTTTTCTATTGTATCTCAGGAGAAAGAGTTTACTCTACTGTATGGAGTGGTGTACGTAGCAGTAGAGTTACACAAAGTAGTAAATAGCCGATAGTTGCCAAATATCAACTAAGCGAAAGAAAGCAAGCAATCGTGAAAAATGCATGCACATGTATAAATTTCTTCGGCTATTTACTGCTTTGTGTAACACGCTGAATGAGTACAGGGAAAAAGAATTCATCACATGGTTGGAGGGAGCATGGTTGCGATGACAGAGAAGGGTTTGATGGAGCCGATGGTGAAGTTTCCCCTCTCCGGAGGTAGGGTAAAGCCTCCGGGAGCCCTCTGGGAAGAAGGTCAACAACGGCGGCTCACCTCAAGAAAGATTCCTTGATATATATGTCGAGTGTTTTCATCAGAATATATAGTCAGGTTACCGGCAGAAGGTGCCTGGTGGGCCCATGCGCCCACCCATACATTGAAGGCCACCAAGCACTTGGGTTGGGCGCTTGGGCCCCACCTTGTTCCATGTCCATATACTCTAGTGTCCTTTTGGTCCGAATCTTCCTCTGGTATATTTTTTCATCATGATTTTCTACACAAATAGATAATACCAAATAAATCTTTCTGAAAACAGGGTCATCCCTTGTTAGCTCTTATTTATTAGAGCAAGTTTCAAGAGAATTTTTTTATCCAAAAATATTAAGAAAAGTAGATACGTTTGAGACATATCATCAACCACTCAAAGTCACCTAGGATCGCCCATATGCTTTAACAAAACATATCACAACATGCCAATATGTTTTGGCTTACTCCCCCTCTCCCCATTTCAGCAAATTAAACTTGGATTACCTCATAATGTAGATAATTGATGAAATAATTACCGTAGATGATGTTAGGGGAGAAATTTGGATCTTTGTGAAGAAAGTGCACTTGCAGGATCCTAGAAAAATGAAACAAAAACACGTCATTGATTTTTTCAAGAAAAGGGACCATGGGCCAGAAGGGGGCTACTGGAGGAGGCCCGAGGGGCCTAGGCGTCCACCTTATAGGGTCCCCTATGGCCCACAGGCACCCCAGGTGCCCTCCAAGGTGCCATTTATTCTCTTGAGGAGAAAACTCCATTAAAAAATTAGAAGAAATTTTCCACCGCTGGTACAAGGTAGAAACCTAGTTCTTCTCCCTGAAGGGATGTTTCAGGTCAGATCTACCCCTCCGACCGGGGGAATTCAAAGCAATCGTCATCACCAACTCCAATGCATCAAGGAGATGTCTTAATGTAAGCTATCTTCACCATCTCCATCAACAAAACCATCACCCCTATTCCCATATCATTCATCTTTGTACAATTGATGTGAATTGATTACCGTCACCACTTATCTGTGTTAATTGTTGTGTTCGTAGTTGATCCTGTGTGTTTTATTGGTTAAAGATTCATTCTTTTAGATTGTTAAAATCACTATTATCACACTGAACATGTTCACCATGATGCATTGTGAGTAGTCCCGTGGTGTTCTTGAGGACATGCGAGTAAGCTAGTTGTTAAGTGCCATATATGTTACACTTCAGATTGTTGGTTGATCATATTGTAGTGCAATTCTCTAGTGGTGTTATGCCCGACGACTGCATGACACTTCACCTAAATGGACCTAAAGTAGATCATTGAATTAATAAGTTTACAATTGGAGGCCGGAGTGATAGAAATGACCGTTCCATAAGTTTTAGAATTATGCCATGAGGGGTGAGTAGAGACCCTAGAGGAAGATATGGCCATGGTCAGTGGCGGAGACAGGGGACCAGTAGGGGCCCTGGCCCCTCTAACATCTGTGATTTGCTACTAATATGCTTATGAACAGTACATATTTAGTGAATATTTGCTGCTAAAAGCTCATTTTTTTTCAATGGCTGGCCCTCACCAATATTTTTTAAGGTCACTTGGCCCCCCTAATGAAAATTTTATGGCTCCGCCATTGGCCATGGTTGCACTATGTGCTTAATAAAACTTAGTAGTTGTGGATGCTTGCTAGAGAGATCATTCTATTGGGTGTGCCCCGGGCTGGTCATCCTTCGACCTATGGTTTGATGAGTAGAAGCACAAAAAATTACCCCCTCTACAGAAAAGCGGTGCTACACACTAGTAGAAAACAGGGCTTTCGTCACAGCTCGATCTACACATTAGTCCCGGTTGCATTACGAACC
>CBMN010754674.1:0-19348 GCA_000582825.1 Hordeum pubiflorum
GTCCCTATACATTAGTCCCGGTTGGGGAACGGGACTAAAGGCCCTTCCCAACCGGGACTAATGGCCTGTTTTCTTCTAGTGACTAAGAAACTAGATGGATATGAACAGTAATCTGGGATGTACTGCTTTAGCAAAACAGAAAACGCATAATGTTCATATGGTAATGCTAGAATTATGCAATGAAACGGCGCTTTGCCGAGTACCAAAGTACGGGCTTGTCCCGTGGCACCTCATTGCCTGAGCTTACTGTATGGATCTCGGCATATGACGCCTTTGGCGAGTATGTTTTACTTGCCTCTCGGTAACCACCTGTCTTTGATGTGCTCCATCTTTTGCCGAGTACGACTCTCAACGTATGTTGTGTTTGCCGAGATCTCGTGCTTTAGATCTCGGCATAGTGCAAAGCACTCGGCGTACTATGATTTTCCTGTAGTGTTAGCAGGAGTGCTTTGCTAGTGGCCGCCATTATTCACGATGAACCAAACACATAGTACTTGAGAGATTTTTACGTTGACATTCCTTTGGTCGGATAATTAAGTTGCTTGGTACTCAATTCTTATACCCCTTTCAAAACTCAAATTTAGCAACAACAGAAAAGCAGAAAAGGCAAAGAAAATTCTCGCCGAAAAGCAACATGTACATCGTTTCTCGGGAGGGATAAGCAGCGTACACATCTTGGGGTTTGGATAGACACGGAGGAAAATCTGCCCTTTTGCTACTCGACCACGTTATAAAAACAAGGACCAAATCTAGCAAATCTTGCTAGGAGGTCAAGCAAGAATGGGTAGCAGGTGATCTACTAGAGTGGAAATGGCCACCTCCCCTCAACTGGCGATGGACGTCCGTTCAAGCACCAAAACGGCAACCCAGGTGGCACCAAAACAAGAGCACATAAGCTAGCCAGGAAAGTAGGAAGGCCACGCCTCCGTCCAAGGAGGACTCGTGATGGCTACCTCATGATGCATGCATGTCCAGTGCTAGTAGCTGCGATCGATGTCGAGCCGCAGCTTCCCAACGTGCGCTGGGGTGGCATGGGTCCGTGGGAATATGCCGATCTATGGAGATTAGATCCGCGTTACTTAGTGTCATCGAACCATTAAACAAGCTTATCCGGCATGTCCCACGATGCAGCTTTGGACTTTGCCGCCGACGCAATTTCATCATTGATTAACCAAAGGTTGGTTAGCATAGTTCCGTACTGCCCCTGGCTTCTAGCTAGGGCTTTTGGGGAGGAGGTTTTGAACGAACAAGCAAAAAAAGCTGCCCGGATTAACATTAAGTTCTTTTCTACGGTACCTTATATTTGTTTTTCTCTTATGCGAGAATCAAATGTGTCTCATCGGTGCGTTCTACTTTCTTTGTTTTAAATTATTTGATTTGATTGAAACACTAGCTTTATTCTATGTCAATTGATTATGTTTAGAGCAATATTAACATTGTCCCTCTTACCAAATTTAAAAAATATATATATTAACAAGTCTCATTAGATTCATCGTAAAGTATATATTTGTACTGTGTATGTTTCATGTTGTACATAACACCTCATCCCATCAAGCATGCTTAGCTAAGAGGTTCCTATAGCACCAGTGATCATTTTAATGCTAGGATGTCACATAGATATTAACATACTTTCTCTAGACGAAAATGAACATGCAAGTACCCATACGTAAGTATGGAAATATATATGAAACATAGAAAATGTTGTTAATCTTGCAGTAAAGGAGGCTATTTTTTCAGAAGGGCAAATACAAGCAATTATTACTAAGGATTTCGTCTTTGGATCGGAAGCAAGCAAGAGGTGGAATAGCATCAAATATAGTGAAGTTTGATTTATGGCGACACAACTTTAGACAATTTGAAATTAACAAAGATAGAGTAGCATCTAATCTTCCACGATTCATAGAACAAAGATCGAGGTACATCCTGAAACAAGAACACCAAATTAAAAGGCTACAAATAGGGCGATCTTTCAAGCGACGACAAAGCACAACTATTTATATTCTACCTATAGTTTAAGTTTTGTTTGAAGTTCCTTATAGTCTAAGTTTATCAACTTTACGGATAGCGTCACTCCACATGCTACACATCTGCACCTTATCATCTTCAATTCCTCGAGGCTATCAACCAAATCGACTAGGGGACAAGCACCAAACTTCAACACCATGAAACACATATCATATACTCCTAGTTGTGACACATAACTAAATAAATAGCTTCTTTACCTGAGTTGGTGAAATATTGATATGCAAGGAGTAAAGCCATAGTTGATAACCTTCAAGAACATGATGTTTTACTTTTAGAGAGGTGCTACAATACGAACCCCTAGAAAAGCTACAACTTCTGAGACATTTATATATGCTTCAATGTTTCCTCGTATACTTAGTTTAGTAAATCAATAAAATGAGATCGTTTATTCGAAGAAAGAAAAACACCCACATAGGTGAAGGTCTCTTGACAAATCAGTCGACAGCTATGAACCCCATAATCAGGATACATCAAGATCTTTCAACACACGTGAGAGTTGTTTCTATAGAGCCCTCGATGTCAATGGATGACCTCAAAATATGTGGCAGGAGGTGGTGGAGCAGCATGTTGGATTGGCCATGCAATTATGCAACAATATTTACAAAGTTAGTTTGACCGAGTCAAATGGCCGTGTATGTCATATATCTCATTGCCAAAATCGAACGATGATTACTTGATTAGGGGTGAAGTCACTACATGTGTCATGCTTCTCCTAAATTTTATGGGAAATGGTAACTGGGAATGTTCGCTGAGAGGGAGGTCCCATGGAACGACCTTGTAGTCGTTTGATCGAGATCGCGCAGATGGCATCTTTTTCATAAATCACTGACATTTTTTCGCACTATTGGCAGTTTTCTCTTCCGATCATGGCATTTTATGTGCGACTTTAGTTAAAATTGCATGGCAATTTGAGAGTTTGCTTGAAAAACGCTCCCAATTGTTCTTTTCCAGGTGCTCACATACACGTCCCATTCTATTGGATAGATGCCCACCCATACGCGCACCAAAACTCCGTATTATTCCTTGAAATGAACCAAACCTATATACT
Organism: Hordeum pubiflorum; assembly: GCA_000582825.1. NCBI lineage: Eukaryota > Viridiplantae > Streptophyta > Magnoliopsida > Poales > Poaceae > Hordeum > Hordeum pubiflorum. The sequence continues at coordinate 3,074 of CBMN010754674.1, forward strand.
AAAAAATAAATGTACCGCAACGTCAAATTTGAGTAGTATGGTTTCTGCCAAAGTTTATTGCCCGAAAAGACAAGGAAAACAACGTGAGGGGGCGAATAACCGTATCTTTGGGATTGTAATAAACATGGAGGACAAGTTCTCTTTTTGATCGTCGAATTAAAAAGAAGGACCAAGCTAGCTAATGGCAGGAAGGAAGTCAGCAAGAACGGGCTGGCACGCGGGGGAAGATCAGTAGTGATCTAGAGTGGAACAGGCCAGCGACGATCGTGGTCGTACGTGCCCTAACTGGCAGCGCCCGTCCGTTCAAGCGCCAAAACGGCAACCTGAGAAACGTAACCGAATGAAACGGATAACTGGATAAGGCCAGATATTTTTAGGAGGAGCCAATGGTTTTTAGACAGCGCTCCAAGCTCCAAATCGGACCACGTCTTCGTAAACTACTCAAAGGTCAATCGACTTTTAGACCAGTCTTACCAACTACTCCTAGTAAAGCCGTCCTGGACTCTTGGTACATATGCATAACGTGGTCACCTTTTTTAAGTTCATAACATTGTCACTTCTTTTTGCGATAAACCTTCCGACCTATCATCAACTATCAAAGTAGTACAAAAAATACCAAAAATAAAAAATATTTCCTGGTTTTTAGACCATCCAACGACGATTACAAGCACTGGAGCGAGCTGAAGATGTCCCGCCATCATCATCCCTCCATCACCAGAGTTGGGCAAACTTTATTGTAGTAGCCAATCGGGAGGTCGACGTGTTAAGGCCCTCGAGGACAAGCGCATCAGAATAGCAACCGCCGTCGATGTAGAGAAGCGTAGATTGGAAGGATCTAACCTATAAACGCACGAACATAGACCACCGAAGGAAAACGCCGATCGAATCCCGCTAGATTCGCCGGAGACAAATCTGATCCACACGCCTTCCGACGATGCTAGAAGCACCACCGGGACGGAGACGAGGTGAACAGAACCTTATTGCATCTTCTGGAAGCCGCCGTCGCTTCGCCATCCTGAGCAGGACACAAACCCTACCAAAACTCAAAGAAACGCCTAAAAACAGAGTCCTTCAGCTGGCAAAGACTGGGATCCACCGCATCTCCATGGCCAACGGGAGATGAGATAGGTCGGCGGCTGCGTGGCGGGAGGCAACGGAAACTCTAGTGATGGTTTCCCTCATACCTAGGAGTGAAGGGGTACGGTCTAAATCATAGGGATCACGGAATGTCACGAGGTACCGACCGCTCATAACATTTTCACTTCATTACTCAATATCAATAGAATAGGGTACAAGTACAATAGAAGGATCCCATGGAATTATCTGAGTTGTTTATTGAAGTCGATAATGCCCCTGAAGTATAATTAAATGTGTGCCGAGTACGAGCTAACACCTTGTTATTTCGTGTTGTTTTACCATCATTATGAGTACTGAAATTATTTACCAACATCTTAAAAGTGCTAGATATTACAAAAAAAATAAGGTTTGTAAAGTGATTTGACAATTTGATGAGGTGGCGAACGGGGCGACAAATTGGTTAGCCCATGAGATCGAAAATGAGGGTGTGAATAGTGGTGAAGCAACAGGTCGCCAACAAGGTCGATGTGCTGTGTGTCCAGTGTGGCAAGCGGGGGACGAGTCGGGAAGCGGCATCGGTTTCTATGCGATAGCGGGAGAGAAACGCTATGCTTGGACACATAGACGGCTTGGGCTGGTCCTTTCGGTGTAATTACAAAAAAGAAAATCAGGATAATGCCATGGACACTTTTCATTTTTGAATTTACGATTTTTCCAAATCAAAAACTTTTTAGTTCGTCTTTTTTATTTTTGAATTTACGATTTTTCCAAATAAAAAAAAATAGTTCATCTTTTTAATTTTTGAATTTACGATTTTTCCAAATCAAAAACTTTTTAAGTTCATGGACACTTTTTAATTTTTCTGAATATTTTTAAAATTTCATGAAAATTTTCCTAAATTTGCGAACAATTTACGAAATGTGTGAACATTTTTAAATCATGAACATCTGTTAGGTACATAAACATATTTAAAATTTGTGAATATTTAAAAAATAATGATGAAAACTTTTTAAATATGTGTTTTTTTAATTCATGAATATTTTCAAAATTTGCATTAAATTTATTTTTACAATAATTTTATCCGAAAACTGTATAAAACAGCAATATTCGCTTTTTCTCAGAGTCAGAAGCTGTTGGTTTGAACGAGCGAGGGCACAAGGCGTTAAACAAGACTTTTTTTTTAGGGAATGTCATCGTGGCTTGCTTTATGTCAACTCAAAAATGGATACATTGCCCACAATAAAACTACGAATGAAAGAGGGAGGGTTCTCCATCCACACACCCGGAGGTTCAACCCTAGCCCTACTAGCTAGTTCATGACCCACGTGATTCGTCTCTCGCGCACAATGCCAAAAAATGACATGGCCAAAATTATTACAAATATCAAGGCAATCATTAAGAATAGGGTCTGCTACTGAGTTGATCACTCCTCGCTGAATTTCCTTCATCAGATCCACACAATCCGAATGGACCAGTAATTTATGGATACCCAGAGAGTTTGCAAGTTCAAGTTCCTTCACTCCTCACTGAATTTCCTTCACCAGATCCACACAATCTGAATGGACCAGTAATTTATGGATACCCAGAGAGTTTGCAAGTTAAAGTTCCTTCCTAATTGCCAAAGCTTCAACTGCGTATTCATCTATGGTTGTGCTTATACAACTGTTCTCCGGTGCAATAAAATCGCCTACATGATCTCTAATGACAACACCAACAACAGTTGTGTTACCTTCATACTCAAAAGATGCATCCACATTTAATTTGGTTGTGCCGCTCAGAGGCTTGGCCCATCTCACTTCTTTTGCCAGATGGTCAACAGTACCCGCTCGACAATAGTTCAATGACAATGCTTGTATGGATAAGGCCAATCGTTTAGGTGTTGAGATTTTCTCCCCTTTTGCACATCGCCTTTTTTTCCACCATAAATACCAACTAGCCATCGCAATCAAACTTGTTACAGGGATCCATTCAAACAAGGCGTAAAAAAGACTTTTTTTTTACAGCAAGCGTAAAACAGGGGCAAAAGTCAGTTCTTTTCGGTTTGTGACTCTACGAGCCCAGAAACTACTCTTTTTTTTTGAGAATCAGCCCAGAAACTACTGCTCACACACATTCCGTACAATTTTGATACAAACTACTACAAAAGCTGAAAAGAGCTGGTCCAACACGAACGAGCCCAGTAAGGCCCAATTGCGTTAAGGCGAACCCTGGACATCGAGGAGCGGTGGACCACGGGCGCCACAGTATCTCCCCCGGGGGGACGCGCCGCTCCAGTCCAAGCTCCGGCGACCGCGCCGCCGGCGCCGCCGAATCATCTCTCCTCCCAGGGGTAAGCAAAGTAATATCACGGCCCACGCCCTCTTATCTCCCCTCCCTCCTTCCCCCCTCTCGCCTGCTGGGTTGCGCTCTTGCCGGCGCTGCTGGCTTTGCTGCCGTTGCAGTTTGCCGTTCTATTTAGCTTTCTGTCGACTTGTGTCGTTGTTGGCTAGGGAGCGGAGAGTGGGAATGAATTACATCTCGGGGCAGTGGCATGGCAGGCAGCCAAGGTTCTGTTTGTGGGGGTGGGATTGGGATTGGGACTGGCATTGATCATACATCTTAAAATTACTCATGTCTTTAGTACATGCTGAATGCTGCATTTTTCTTTAATTATTTGTATACTCAGCATCTCCGTAAGGCTGTTTAGAAATTGCGTATCACGTGTCCCTATCCGTATCCGGTGTCCGTGCTTCTCCCCGGCATACTTTCATGAAGTTTAGGTGGCCAGATACATGAATGATAATTGATAAATCAACCCAATTTTCAAACAGTGGTTTTCAGAAAAGATGCATCAAATCGTACTTGTTCTCCACATGAGCAACCAGTCAGTAGCCAAGGCTGGAAGTATACAGCAGGCTTGACTATTCACTGATTGGTCAATTCTGTGGAGAACAAAGATTTGATACATCTTTTCTAGAAAATCACCTCTGAAAACTGGGTTGATTTGTCATTCATTTAGCCACCTAAACTTCATGAAAGTATGCTGGCTAGATTCTAAACCTTGCTAATTGTCTTGCAATTTCTCTAAATCACTTCGAACCTCGTTCTCATCCTAGTACAAAGAATTTGTACTTTATTTATACAACTACTACACGTTTCTTTTAATACCCTGAAATCGGGCCGGATTCAATACCTCTGTTCTCCCGCTTGCAGGCTGTGGTCCACCCAGTACATTGTGAATTTCGACTCACGAAAGGCGCATTGGCCACAATGGCTCTAACGCTTGTCCGAGGGATCAGAACGTCAACTTTAGTTAGAGCAAATTTCAGCCTGTTCTGTACCACTCAACGTCGTCCACTAGCTCACTTCACAACTAGAGTGGAGAGTGTGCAGACTACTGAGCCCAAAGCAGTGCCCAAGTCAATTCAACAGGCTACTAAGGAGGCGGCGGAGCAGAAGACACAAGGTTTTGAATCCGTTATCGGCATTGAGACCCATGTCCAGCTCTCGACCATCACAAAGGCATTTTGCTCCTGCCCAAACAACTATGGCTCACAGCCTAACAGCACTGTTTGCCCCACCTGCATGGGCCACCCTGGAACATTGCCGCTTCTGAATGCAAAGGTTGTTGAATGTGCAGTGAAAATGGGCCTTGCTCTCAACTGCAAGATCGCCATGACATCCAAGTTTGATCGGAAGCAGTACTTCTACCCGGACCTACCCAAGGGGTACCAGATTTCCCAGTTTGACATTCCAATTGCCGAGAAGGGTTACCTTGATGTGGATATTCCAGTTGAGTTTGGTGGTGGCCACAGGCGATTTGGTGTCACGAGGGTTCATATGGAAGAAGATGCTGGCAAGCTGCTTCACTCTGAATCCGGAAATTACTCTCAGGTTTCCTTGTTATTCCTGGTTAACTGCCTGTTTTCCATTAAAGTTTTGTACTCTTATCAAATTCTCATGCTATTCTGTTATGCTGCAAAAATCATGGAAAAGGTTGACATCCATCACAGTGCAACAGTACATTTTCATTCATAAATGCTAAAGATGAGGAGTCATGGAATTTAATTTAAGACAAACTATCTGTAACATCTTGCTATGAACTCGGAAGATGAAACAATACAGGGGATTGGGTTTCTTATGCATTTTTGCTACAGGTGGCATGTATGTACTGGATATCACACTTATCTATAGTTATGTGTTGGTTTAGCCCTGCCTGTCATACAGAATGTAAATACCAGTGTAATATCCAACTGAAATCCGAATGTGACAACTTCACGAGACAAGAGAAGGTGAACTGCACTTACTATCAGATCAGTGTTTTTATCTCTTTGTGGCTTTGGTCAAAAGCAAAGAGACTTTCTTTCTCAAAACTAATACAAGAAGATGGAGACAAGAAATAAAACAAAGTGAATTCAGCATCAAACAGTAATGTATTGGCTAATTTTAACTACATATTTAAGGTGGTTAACCAGTATTTGTATTCTGATGGCTAGGTTGACTTAAACAGAGCCGGTGTACCTTTGCTTGAGATTGTCTCAGAGCCAGATATGAGGTCAGGGATAGAAGCTGCCGAGTATGGTGCTGAGATGCAAAGGCTTGTTAGGTACCTGGGAGTGGGCAATGGTAACATGGATGAAGGTTCCCTTCGCTGTGATGTAAATGTATCTGTTCGACCTATTGGACAATCAGAATTTGGTACAAAGGTAATGACCAAAACTTTAAAAGTTCCCAACTGATTGCTATTCTATATTCCATGTCGAGAACATCTTCATCAGGCTTATGATCTGATGATCCATCAATGCACACACTTATTCAGGACGTCATATTAATATGTTAGGCCATTAAGGCCTGATTAGTTTGACAAATTTATCAGTTTAAATGATGATTCCCCCTTATCCTTAGAAATATGATAGATTCACCTGGATTTTTTTAACAATACTGCATATAATATTGACATTGCATGTTTTACATAAGGAAGTTATTTGGTTAGCCATTCAGTGTGTGCATGAAACATTTTTGAACTTTCAGTGGTTTGGTTCCTTGTGTAGAGGTTTGGACAGAAGTCCTTCATGTATGCTTGTCAATTTTGCCATCATGTCTTAAGAAAGTTACCAGAGTCATGGTCTTAGCAGTGTTATGACTGTTGGCACTGACCATGGAATATTAGCAACAATGGACATTACAAGGGAACCATTTTCCGAAAGCAAGCAGTTCCTTAGATTATTAGTTGTTGATCTATCATTATTGTGAGATGGCAATAAATTCCTCATTGTTTGTTCACTGTTACTGCATCTGATTGTGGCATGACATGCTTCTTTCACCTCTAATTTCTGGCAGGTTGAAATAAAGAATATGAATTCATTTTCCGCAATAAGTAGGGCAATAGACTATGAGATCTCCCGACAGATTATTCTTCACAAAGAAAACCAGGCTGATCAAATTGTACAAGAAACCCGTCTTTGGGATGAGTCCTCTCAGGTTGTTATTTCATGTTGGTCGTTAGCTTGTGCTTTTCCTAGAGTTTCTAAGTCCTTTCTTTATCTACATTCTCAGAAAACTTTTACAATGCGGAAAAAGGAGGGACTTGCTGACTATAGATATTTTCCTGAGCCTGACCTTCCTGAAGTTGTTCTTACTAGTGAGTACATTGATGAAATTCGTAATTTGATGCCCGAGCTTCCAGAGGCAAAGCGTAGGCGCTATGAGAACATGGGACTCAGCATGCAAGATGTTATTTTCCTTGCTAATGACGATAAGGTAATCATTTTAAGTACTTCCATTTACCCTTGTCATGGATGTGCATGTTTTGCTCAAGTATATTTGGAAGCTCCTATTTTATTCAATCAGTCTTGCTTGAGGTTCTTATATTTTGTTGGATCACATGATTACCTAATGTCTTGTGTTATACATTGAAAAGTTCCTCCAGTTTCTTCTCTCCTTACCTGACAACCCATTTTTTATTATTTACTGCAGCTTTGGTGATCTGATTTGTGTATGTTCGTCCCAGGTTGCTCATTTCTTTGATTCTACACTTGAGCATGGCGCTGATGCAAAGCTAGCTGCTAACTGGATCATGGGTGATATTACTGCTTATCTGAAGGATGAAAAGCTTTCTATTGATGAAAGTAAATTAACACCTCTGGAGCTTTCTGAAATGATTGCATACATAAAGAATGGAACTATCAGTGGGAAAATTGCCAAGGAGGTAGCATTACTTAACTAAATTTGTTTTTTTATCTACGCTAGTTAAAGCATGTTATATGCAGTCTCTTCATTTTAATTGTGCTACGCTGCTGCTGCACTGATTCTGGCGGACAGAACTTGATACTTGACAGTTTCTTTGTACTCCCTCTTGTTTCTTTTTGTAGGGTTTATTTTGATTGATTAAGACAAGGTTTGATAAAAAAAATACTCTTTTAAGTTGTTTATGTGATACAAAATCCTAACAGTAAGTACTACCAAATACAAATCTAATGATATCAATTTTATTTTAGATAAATTACATACTAATGAAGTATTTGTTGGTCAAAGCCTTGTCTTGACCAATCAAAATATGCTGTACATAAGGAAATGGCTGAAGGTTTCCGTAGTAGGATACCAGGATTACTATGGTAGAAATAAGTTTTCAAATAGGAAAAGAGAGCAATTTCTGGTGTTTCCCCTGCTGCCTAGTACCAAAAGTGTTTGCAGGTTGCACAAGAATGAACTTTAGTACTTCAGTTATTCTGAAATATTTTGCATGCCTCGTATTCTGGTACGAATATGCATTCTTCTCAGGCCTTGCCATTAGTCATAGCATTCTAAACTTGTAATACCTTCTTCCTGATTCTGCCTGTTGCAGATTGTGGTTGACCTCATTGCCAAAGGCGGAACTGTTAAGTCTGTGATAGAGGAGAAGGATTTGGTTCAGGTAAATGCGGTCACATTGGTTACTATTTGGAAACATGGTAGTTTGAATGTTTAAAATATATAAAATGCTGCGGCCCTGCCACCGGTTTCAAGTGTGTTGCCAACTTTTGGTTTGTAACTTCTGTCGAGGAACAACCAAACAACAAGTACCTTGTTAATGAAATTGAAAGATGAAAATTGGGCAAAAAAATGAGGTGTCCTTTTGATTTCAAGTTTTTACACTGTCTGATATGTTGTGATGAGATAATTAATACTTGTGCACGATGTAGCTGATGCTATGTCAGTGCTTTTAGTCTGTGCTTGGGTTATCCAACTAACATTTACTACTGGGAAATGGCAGATCGCAGATCCAGCAGCAATTGAGGCCATGGTAGATCAAGTACTCGCTGACAATCCGAAGCAACTTGAGCAGTATCGGGCTGGGAAAACCAAGTTGCAGGGGTATTTTGCTGGCCAGGTTAGTTATTTTTTAATGTGTAACCGTGTTCCCCTTGGGTAACCTTTGTATATGTTTCCCCTTGGGTAGCCTTTGTATATGTTTCCGCACTCACAAGAGCTTACCATATTTTTAAAATTGGTTCCAGGTGATGAAAGCATCAAAGGGTAAAGCAAGCCCTGTTTTATTGAACAAAATCCTGGGGGAAAAGCTGAAGGGCAGCTGTTGAGGGTTTTTTGGGCGCATCAAGTGGTCCTTGATGACTGGAGCATCGAACGAAAGCAAAATCCTGCAGCGGGAACTACATTTTTTAGGGTGAAAACATTTCCGATTCTGGTTTTTGTAGGCATAGTTCTTGCTTTGAATTTGGGATGGATCTTGTTTCCCCTTCGTATTTTGTAAGGAAAAAACAACCCAGTTCACATAGTACTGTGGTTGAGCTGATAATAAGAATGGAGTGGTCTGGTGTACAGATGAATTATATGTGCAGCTTTACATGTTACTATGTACCATTTGTTTTATGGTTTTAGATCCAGGAACTTCAGTTGTGAGCATTTGCATTTTGGTTGTACGCAGCTGTAAACTATTATATATTTTTTCCATTTGGAATTTAGACCACTGCATCACCAATATTTCTTCACTGAATTAGGCTGACCTTTGTGGCAACATCCTTCTGAATTTTGCAAATGCATGACCCGTAGGACTGTAAGATGTATGTGGAAAATTGTACATTTAAACGAGACCAGCCAAGACTAGCCCTTGGCGTTTTATTTTGTAAAAGAAGCAACCGTGGGCATACAGCGGAAAGATTGTACATTTTGCTTCATTGATTCACAATTTTCATGCACAAATGGGTGCCGCGCAACTAGTTGTGGCTTCTCGATATACCACCACAACATTGATAACCTTTTTCCAACTTCCCTTTGGTGGCCACCACAAAAATTGTTGGTTAAACTATTGGGACATATACAATGGAACACAGAAGAGGCAGAGAAAATAACAATACAGCTGAATTATCAAGAGTTAAACATTACATTCATTCCTTGATATATGGCACTGCGTACCTCTATGTATAACCGAAGTAGTCAAATCTTATGGCACCGGTACCAAGCGCAAGGAGCTAATTACATAAATCTCTATCAGTGCATCCTCACATCCAAATTATACTTTCAAACATGGCATTCTCAAGTGGTCATATCCAGTAACACATCACTTAGGCATGATCTCATCACTGAGTATGACGTTTTGGATCTCGTCCTCCATGGAGGCCGAATTTTTGAAAAAATCAAAAATCGAAAGTTTCGGTTTAAAAAATCGGAACAAAATTGTACAAGTAAAGAAGGATGTGAGGCGTGTGTGTGTGTGTGTAAAATTTTAGGATGAAATACATTGAAATGCGACATGTGCAAAAAAGACAAATTCATGGTCTTGGAGGATGAATAGTATCATATGTTAAAATGGCCCAGTTTTTTTTTTTTTGGCTAAACCCTCATTTCAACGTATTTCTTCCTGAAAATTTACACACGTGTGCATTATGCCTTCATCTATCTCTGTATTTTTTTCAGAATTTTTTGAAATGTGAAAATATGAATTTTCACGAATTTTGAATTTTGCATTTGGACGCCTCCATGGAGCTCGGACTCCAAAAGCAATTTCTGCTCATCACTTCCTTTCACAAATTTGAACTGGGGAGGTCACTCTTGGGAAAGAACTACTTATGAGAAATTGAAACTCTTGTTCCACTGGGGAGGCCTCAAGATGTGATCAATTTTGCCAAAGCATGCTCTGTTTACCAGCTCAACAAGTCTGAACATACACCTTACCCAGGTTTACTACAGCCCCTGCCACCACCTGATTTTGTTCGGACTTTGTTGAGGGATCAACTGTTTTTCAGAACACTAGTTGTGCTAGATAGATTCATCAAAAATGTTCACTTCCACTTTGTGAAACACCTTACCACGGTGAAGCAATTTGTTGGAGTTTTCTCAGAGAATACCTTCAAACTACTTCAACAAATTGCTTCTGGTGTAGTCATTGATAGAGATAATATACACCAACCACTTCTAGCAACTGCTCTTCAAGTCCTAGGGCGCCAAACTCCATTTCAGCACCTCATATCATCCTAAACAGATGGACAAACTGAAAGGGTGAACTGGTGCTTGGAAAATTACTTGGAAGTGCAAACCCAACAAACGAGCATTCATGGTTGGCATTAGTTGAGTGTTGGTACAACACAAGTTTTCATGCTTCTCTGGAAATGACACCTTTCCAAGCATTGTATGGGTTCCCACCTCGTAAGGTAGCCGAATCTAACCTACCCGATTCTATCAATGACGATACCCCCACATTACTACAAAACATGCGCCTAGCATCTCAAAACTACCAAGGACAACTTGTTGAGAGCTTAGGAGAGGATGAAATACCATGCTGGCAAAAGCATAAAAGAAAAGGGACGCACTTCCCTCGACATTCACAGGAATTTGGAACTGCACTCAAGGTTTTATGGCTGCTTCAGAATATTAGGGAAAAAATAAGTGTGGAACATATCTTACACATTGCTTCTCCTTGAAGGATGCCAATTACACCCAACCTTACATGCCAGTCAACTCAAGAAACATATTGGACCATATGTTGCGCCCACGCCTCACCTCCCTCTAGTGGATGCTCAAGGGGTAATCAAGATGGAGCTACAAGCAGTGGTTGACAGGGTAGTCAAGATGGAGACACAAGCAGTGGTTGATAGGAAACTAATTCCTAGACCACAAGGAGATATAAGCATCTCTGTGGTGAGTGAGATCAGTAGAACATACAAAGCATTCACATACATTGCCTATCAAAATCTTACAGCTTCAAGTGCATGCCAGATGAAATTTGCACCTTCTGATGGCAAGTAAACATGAAATCTTATCCTGGGAACATATTCAGCAACAGGGATCGCCTCGATGCGCTTATCGCTTGCTCTAGTTTAAAACAAGGCCCAAACTCAGGGGCTGCAAGTTCAGCTCCAAGAAATACAACCACCATCAATTTTACATGTGCTATTTACACAAGGGTATAGTACTTGTGTTTTGTATGCTACCTAGTTCGAAACTGATATCTTTATGAAGACGACAACATGCAGTACCAAGATATAGAGAACAAAAGCAGACCTAAGAATCATGAGCCTTTTCTGGCCTTCTGTTCTAAAACCACCAGATTGGCCAGGTCTCCAGGCAGCTTTGGAGCCAGAATCTTCATCCCCACTCAGAAGCCCTCCACTGAACCGGTTCCGTGCTGCACCCGCTTCGCTGGAGCCGCTGTGAAGATTTCTCTGTATGCTGTTCAATCTTTCCAGATCCTTTTCTTTGGCATGTATATCAGTGATGAGCCGTTCAGCTTGAGCCTAGGAAGTAGAAGACCAAAAGTATGTTTTAAGATATTAGGGGTGAAGAACCATTGAGAAATTAACAAGATACTGCAGTTGGTAGACTGAAGAATATGAGCTCACTTGTTTAGCTGTCAACTGTTCAATGAGGCTATGTAATTGTTTCTCCAGTACCTTCTCCCTCTGGGCTGCACATGTGAGAGGACAACCGATTTGTACAAGACGATGTAACAGAAGGAATAACTTTTCGGTGGGCATAACTGGGCATCACTTCTTAAGAAGAAAGGAAAACCACTTAACTAGTTTTCTTTGGCACTACATCCTACGAGGATCTACAACTGAATTAGGTTATAATTAAAGTTTGTTCAGATTTTTATGGCTAGATTCAAATAACGGTGTTATCACTTATCGGGTGTTTATTTTAAAACAGAGATATAAAATCCCAGCCATTTTATATCCACAAATGGATCACCTACCATCGCCACACTGAACAAAGCTCTGACACTAACAGGTACCACAATCCTTTAAGCATCATGGGTTCAGATCCATGGACCTTGCAGACAGGTTAGCTGGTTGACCACCTCACAAAGTACAATGCCACAACTAAAAAAGTTCTAGTCCAGCAGAAAGAAATTTGGAACCCAGCACATCAAAATTGAAGAGTTCGATCACGTAAGTACATGTTTGCATGAGGCAATACTAAAACCATCTTTGTTGCACACAATTTGGTGGTTCTCAGTTAAAAAAAAGGTGCTTCCACAGATACACATCTAGCTTTAGGTGCGTTGTTTACTCTTTATTAAAAGCACTAGCCTAAGTAACATTTGATTTAGGCATTGCGTCGTTTTGCACAATCATACATTACCAGGGATAGGTTATAAAGTATGCAAGGTAACAGCTTCAACAATCTATGCTACCTATACTAGTGCAAGTAAAGATGAATAAAATAGAGCTAGTTAATATTAACGGGGAAAGTACCAGGACTTGGATTTTTCAAAGATTCTTCTTCAACCGAGGACCATACTTTATCCAATCTTTGTATCTTGTCTTCCAATAATTTCTGTGTAAGGTGAAAAAGTCATTGACAACCGAACATGCGTTTTTTATCCACAAAAGATGCTATAAAATGTCATACCAACTCCCCTTTCTTCTCTTCCAAGTCTTTAGACTTGAGATTCATCAATGATTCAGCTTCTAGCAGAGCATTTCCAGTAGCTTCCGAAGCAGCCATTGATGCTTTATGTTGAGTAGCCTCTTGCTCCATGATAGCATTGTCAACCTTTGCCTTTAAATCCAGCTCTGCAATTTCCATTTCCTGCAAATATCATATTATATTACGGTGTTATCTGTTGTGCGAGCTCCTGCACATTTTGGCTGAAACAGGGGAGATGTGTTCAAGAAGAGCCATTCATGAAGGTCCTTCTGGAGCATTATTGGTTGGGAAGTGGGGATAAGAATAATTAGTTTGGGTGAGTTAGATTGGATTGCTAAGGATAAAGCTCAAGTCTTGGAGTTAGAAGGTATAGGCATATGATAAGGGCAGAACAAGTACTTGAAAGGTAGAACCATATGATAATGTACCTTCAAATTGCTCTGGAGTGTAGCAGCCTCCATCTGCTTTTCCTGAATTTTCTGGCGGCAATCAGATATCGCCTTCTCATAGGCAGCATTTTCTTCTTGAATTTTTACTTCTCTATGCAGTGCCTACAAAAGGTTATCAATTTACATTACAGATATCCATATAAGAATACGAATTTTCTTTATTCTTAACAGTACAAAACCATGTGGTTACACTGTGAGTAGAAAACATTGACCACAGAGTTCAAAGTGAAAAGAGCAGCTGTAATTTGTACGTCACCTACCGGTAACGCTACGAAATTGGTCCAATTATTGCAGGTGAAAGAAATGGTCCTAGTATATTATCACTGTTATCAGCAGACAGATTCCAAAACTATGAAACAGAAAAGGAGTATAAATGCAAACATAGCAAGTATGGCTCGATCATGTCCTCTCAGTTCTCACATTTGTAATGGAATTAACAGCTACAGATGTTCATATACGGGTAGCACTTGTTAATCACGTACTCAAATGGGATGTGCTAGGATGCGCTATCCACCAATCGAAGGTTATTCGTATAAAAACCATGTATGCAACATTGGATCTGCACGGACGCCGGAAACTGGAGTGCGGAAGAAGGAAGAGCTACCTGCTCCTTGGTGGAGGAGTGGGCGTTGAGCTGGAGCGCGAGGGCGGCGGAGGAGGCGAGGGAGTGGGCGTGCAGGTGCGGCAGCCGCTGCGCGACGTTCGGCGGGGGCACGCGGGCGCGCAGGTCCTGGATCGCGCGCCGCAGCGACGACGCCCGCGCGTCCAGGTCGGCGGCGCGGAGCCGCTGGTCCGGGGTCATGGCCGCGGCGCGCTCGCGCTCGGCGGCGGCCTCGTCGTCGCTGTCGCCGGCGCCGCCGACGACGTCGGCCGCCCACGCCAGGATCCCCGCCATGGCTCTGTTCCTTCCCTTTTCCATTTCCAGGGGGGCGATTTGACGACGTGAAAACGGGTGGATTCGTGGATTCCTCCCGTACTGAAATTGAAGTCATTTCATTACAAAAAATAAAAGAAAATGAAGTTCAGAGGTCTTCAAGATATTCAAACATAAAACTAAATGCCACACGCTCCGTTTCAAAGAGTACTTGCCATGGTTTTGGGTATAAAGAGAGTACCTAACAACAACATAAAAACGTGAAGAAAAAATTCTCGTTTTCCTCCCCAAACTCTAGGCGGCTAGGCAAACTCACTCCTCCAGTCTCTTCATTAACGAGTCTATGGATTCATCTTCCCTGTGCATGCTGCTCCGACAGCCGGTGGTGAGGAGGGGAATCCCGGTGCCTCCGCTCCGATTAGTAGCTTAGGTTAGGGTTTTTTTAGTCCTCATAGGTGCAGCGCTCAGGCGGATGGTGGCGCTTCTTTTTCGAGTTTGTCTTCTGGGTTCCGATCCTCCTTGAGTTCGTCCATATGGACGTAGTCGACGGAGCTCCGACACATTCATTTCATCTTCCTGGGGTGGTGACGTTAGGGTTTCTCGTCATGTGACGAGATTTGATGTCAGGTGTTTCAGATCTATGCAAGGGTTCAACGACGACGACTGCGGCTCCAGGGCGTTGGTCCTCAAGGTCACGTGTACGAAGACTTCCCGGCTCTCATCGACAAGGTCAAGCCGACTCCGGTAGGGGAACGGCGATAACGGCGCGTCGACGGCTCATTCTGGCAGTAGTGGTGGCCGTTCGATGGTCTCAGAATCTCGATTAATTTTTATTATATTTGAGATGCTTTGTACTTCGGTTGAATTTTTATAATAGATTTGTTCCTTTTTGTAAAAAACACAATGACAGAAAAAATGCATGTTCTTTTTTTTTGGGAAACTTCACATCTATTCATCAGTTGTCATGCAGTACAAACAACACCAGAAGTAACATATTACATCCAGGTACAGGGACCACCCAACAATGACTATAAGCACTTGAGCAAACCGAAGGAGCTCCGTGGTCATCTCCCTTTCCTCACCAGAGTCGGACAAACCTTGTTATAGTAGTCAGTCAAAAATTCGTCGTGTAAAGGCCTCATAGAACCTGCACACCAAAACAACAACCGGCACCAATGAAGAGAAGCGTAGACGAAGGATTCAACCTATAGACACACAAATGAAGATGAACCATGACAAGATCCATGCAGATCCACGAAAGACAAACACCGACCAAAACTCACGAGATCCGCTGGTTACACATCTCCACACAAACTTTGACGATGCTAGATGCATCACCAAAAACGAGGATTGGGTGGGGAGAACCTTATTCCATCTCTAAGGAGCCATCACCGTCTCGCCTTCCTAAACAGGGCACAAGCCCTAACTGAATTAAAAAAACACCTAAAAACGGAGCAGGAGCCCTCCGGTCGACAAAGGCCGGAGTCCACCATGCCTTCATGGCCCTAAGGCACTAATAGACGAGGCAGACCGGCAGCGGCGCCAATGGAAGGCAAAAAACCCTAAATCGCTTGGATTTCAGAGCGTCTCGAGACGTGTCTTCACTTGTGGTAAGAGTAAGAGAAAACCCTCTCATGTTCACTGTACAAAGTGTGGATCTGTATCAAAAGTGCAAACAAGTGTGGGAACCAAATTGTGGTATTTCTTTGATGAGTCTTTTAAAAATGACACTTTGAACATTCCCATTATCAATGCTAACTTTAATGATGCCATGTGCTGGATTCATTCTCCTAGTGCAGATTGTATTATCAAGAGTGCATATAAAACCTTTTTGCAGGATGATCGACCTCACTCAACAAGTCGGAATAGAGCAATTACAGATTAGCAAATTGCCATGCTTAATCAGGTTTGGAAAAACAAAGATATGGCTCCTAGAGTAAAAACTTTTGCTTGGCGTCTCATTAGAAGGGATATCTCATCTCGATTAAGGGCTTCTAGATATTCCAAATCACTACAGGAATCAGGTACTTT